>PVJH01010514.1:22498-73442 GCA_004026705.1 Nesogale talazaci
GGGGGGAGGGGAGGAGGTGCAGGGGCTCTGCAGGCTGAGCTGGTGGTGGGGAGCCTGCGGCTGTTCACGGATACAGCAAGCCACGGACATGTAACATCTGTGGGACTCGAACCTCCACACCAGGTGTGAAAGAAAGCCCCGCCGGCTGCGGGCGGGAGGGTGCCAGGGAGGGCTTCTGACTCTCCTCAATAATCGCGGAGATTCCATGGCGGAGATTCCACTGCCCTGTCCGGTGGGGTCGCTGTGAGCCGGCAGTGAGTCTGGGTTCGGGTCGGGGGAATAGAGGGCCTGCTAAATGCCAGGCCAGCAGCTCGGAATAGCCTGTCTCCAGCTCACAGGAGAAAAGGGGCGGTTCTTCTGCTCCCATGAAGATGCAGAACGGTGTTTTCCCTAAGGCGGGACACAGCGACTTCTGGAATGATCCAAACTCCGATCCAAACTCCAAACCAAACTCACTGCTGTCACGTTGATGCCGAATTATGGTGACCCCCACAGCACAGGGCAGAGGACCCCCCCCCTCCGCCCCCACGTGGGTGGAGACAAAAGCAGGCACCCAACACTTTATGCTGGATGATGGGCTATAATTGTCAGGGGAGAAGGGACATCGATTTGGGAACCTATGATTTAAAGCCTTGGGCCCAGAGGGGCAGTCTTCTGCCCCACAGGGTCCAGAAAAGTTGGAATAGCTTTGGTGGCAAGGAGTCTTTTAAGTTTTCCTTCACCCACGGAGAACCGATTGAGTGGACCCTGGGGCCGTCAGAGAAGGCTCCAGCCTTCAGTGAGGAGGGAAAACACACCTGTGTCAACACCACCTCCGGATGCAGCGGGGCGGGTGCGAGAGGGGATTGGGGGAGGGGGGAGGTTCAGCAGCTCCCCAGAGAGGGGGTGGCAAAATAAATGGATTCCACGGAGGTGTGGGTCAGACCTGTGTCTACAGCCCACTCCTCCCGGTGCCCTGCACAAGTACTGCCAGAGGCCCCTGCCTGTCAATCGGGGGTGGGGTGGGGTGGGGAGCGGGAGCCAAACCTCACGGGGTTCTCGTCTCCCACACCCAGTGCTGCGATCACAGCCCCTGCCCTGGGACCAGAGCCGACCCCCTGAGAGAGGCGGAGCAGCAGTGGGCGGGGGAGGACAGCTCCCCGTGCAGACCCTCCTCCCGTGCCCTCGGAGCTGCACGAGCCTTGATGAACAGACCGTGACTCCCTGGCAGCTCACAAGGCTGTAGACGTCTCAATCCCGTGCACCGGCTCTCAGGAAGCCTTGCCCGGAGGAAGGTGCCGGCCTCTCCAGCGTCCGCTCCTGTGGAGACCTGCACGTGGCTTGGTGGTGTCTGTCCCCTCATCTCTGCTCCGGCGTTTAATCTTTTTCAAGCAAGATGGGCTCAGGACACATCCTGCCTCATCCCAAACGGACCCCATCACAGGCAGAGAGGTCAGGAATGACCACCCCTAACATGGAGGACGCATGTCAGTCCTGGACAGCCAAGTAGTGCAGGGGTTCAGCAGCCCCTCCTCTGGGGCGAGGGGACACAGCCAGGCCTTTGAGCCTGGCCAAGATGCAATCTCTCTGTGCTTTCTTCCTTTCAGGCCATTTCTTTCTTCTTTTTTTTTTGGGGGGGGGGGCATCACTGCCCTCAGGTGGTGGGAGTAGGAGGCCCAGCCTTTGCTCGGTGGAGCTGGAATCAAACCTCCATCCCAGTGGGCCGCAGTCCCGCGCACAACCACGAAGCCACCGGGGCTCAGGCCCTCTTTCTTCTTCTTTTTTTTTTTCCCAATGATTTTACTGGTGGCTCTTACCACTCTTATAACATTCAACACGTCATTCGTATCAAGCATATTCGTACACGTGTTGCCACATTCACTTCTAAATATTTTCTACTTGGGTCCTTGGTACAAGCTCCTCTTCTCCCCTCCTGTTTTTTTTAAATAAATCGTTTTATTGGAGGCTCATACGACTCCCATCACGATCCATACAGACATCAACTGTATGCAGGCCACATTCGCACACTTGCTGCCATCATCACTCGCAAAACATCCTCCACTTAGGCCCCCAATACCAGCTCCCCATATTTCCCTTCCCTCCCTCCACCCCCTCTCTCATGAACCCCTAATAATTTAGAAATTGCTATTACTTTTTCATGTCCTACACTGTCCAACGTGTCCCTTCACTCACAATGCCATTTCTTATACTGTCCAGACAAGTCAGAGTCAGAGGCTCCCGCCCTGTGTTCACCAGGCTGTCCACCGAAACATCACACAAAACTTCCCAGGCGTTCCCCGCCCCCCCAACTCCACCTGCCTCCCCACCCCACTCCCCGGCCCAGTCTCTCTCACCACTGACAAGCAGATGCCCAGGGATTGTTCTCCTCCCCTGGCCTGGGTGTCAGCCTGCAGAGCACCCTCTGCACCTGCCGATGGCCCCATGTCAGCACGTACCACGCCCACAGGGTGTCTGCAGCTGTGCAGTCCTGAGCTGTGGACGGGTATGCAGCTGGTAGACAGAGCTGGGCCTTGCAGGACACCTGGGACAGGTGGTTGACACACCTGCAGGATTGTTCCGGGAAGGGGAGTCGCTGGAGGCAGGGCGCCCCGTCTAGTGGAGCACAGAGGAGGGTCTGGGCCTGGAGCTGCCCCTGCTTGCCCACTGCTGCCCTCCCCTGGGCTGCTTGGCCTCTCTCATGGGGATAGCTCTGGTCCCAGGGCAGGGGCCGGGACAGGGACAGTGGAGCAGTCACCATAACACCCGCCTTAATTGCTCTCCCTGGGTGGAGGCCCCAGAGCCCAGGGAGGAGAGATGGGCTTGGCGGGAGGGGAGGAGGGTCAAGCCCGTCAGGCCCAGCCATCCCAAAGGAGTGTCCGGGCCCGCCCCAGTCGCAGGGACATCGCAGCCACGCAGGGCTCCCACTCCGTCTTCCACGGCACTCCCTCCTGGCCGCTCTCCTCGGGGACCTACCCCACCATCTCTCCCCAGAGAGCAGGCGGCCGGCCAGCAGGGGACAGAGCCAGGACCTCCTGAGCACCTAACCAACAGCCTCTCTCTACGAGCAAGGGCGGCTGGGTAAATACCGTGGGGCAGCGCCTCTCCCACCCTACTACTGAGGACCCCAGGGAAGGGGCGCTCAGTCCCCAGGCAGGACCGGGGGGATCAATTCATACGAGCATGCTGGGGGCCCCTGTGTTCAGCTCCCTTCTAACCTACCCACCTACAGGGATCCTGCTTCGCTGAGCAACTGGGCCTGTGTGGGTGAAGCCAGATTCCACCCATCTGACCCGCTTGAGATCCAGCCACACACGCCCAGAGTGGGCTTCCCTCCACTTCCGGCGACAAGCCTAGGACCCCAAATGGGGCTGGGGGGGCTCCTCGAGACACCTCCAGTCTCCTGCCTCTCGATGAGCTTAAGGTGGTCCTGCTCCCTAGGGTGCCCACCTCCCACCATCCATCGGAGCCCCCAACTCAAGCGCTGGTCCCTGGCTCACCGCCCCCCCCCCCCATTATCCCCACGCATGGCCAACCGCGGCCTCCTGGGGCTCCACAGCTTCCACCTGCACCTCCATGAACACACGCTCCCAGTCTCCGTCGCCATCACCCCTGCTGGGACTCCCCCCAGAATTTGTGGGGGTGCAAGCTCTCTGAGGATAGTGGAGGACCTGTCAAAGGAATCTGAGCCCCTGGGGGCTTCCTCCTCTGACAAGACCTTGGGCAAATTCACCCGTGGAGGCACAGCAATCCTGCCTGGGTTTTTGAAGCCCGCGAAGCTTCGTGGGAGCGGAAGGCAAGCCCCAGGAGTGGCTGCCGGGTTTGAACTGCTGACCTTGCACTTAGGAGTCCAACCCTGACCCCCAGGGCTCCTTCTCCTCGTCTCATTAGCTTCTTGACAGTGAGGTGTGCACGTTCTGCACTGCAGCCTCCCTCACCCGCACGCACCTGGCTGGCGGCGGGGCACCTTCCAGGGACTCAAAGCTGAAATGGAGAAGCCAGAGGCTGGCCTGGGCTGCCGGCAGCTCAGGCAGCAGCCTTGGGTTTAGTACTCTGCCCTTCGGTGCCTTCCCAGAAATGGGAATGACACCCACCACCACCACCACCACCACCCAGAGCTTGGCAGCAGCCCCGCCCAACGGTGAAGGTTTCTCAGCCTCCTGCCAGCAGGACAGGGCCCCCTGGGTACCGCAGGTCCACAGGGAGGGCAGCAGAGGAAAAATAGAGGGACCAGACTCCACCTGTCCCCAGGCGGGAGGCTGTCTGATGGGAAAGGCAAAAGCGGTGAAATCCAGGTGCTCCAGCCCCCCTTCTTTCAGGAGGGCACCAACCAACCCGCCTGCCCATGCCCCTCTGGTAACGGGGTCCCCCCTAGTCTGTAACTCGGTTCATGGCTCCTTAAAAGAGACGGAAATGTTCCAGGGAATCACTAACCAGATCCCAGGGTGGGGAAGCGAGACTGACACACACCTTCTCCTTCCATTCTCCCAAGACCAGGATGCCCTCCCTGCTCCCCCTCCAAAGCCAGGCCCTGGCCCCTGGGGCCCCTGGGAGGTGACCAGAGCAGTAGCTTCTTCGAGGGAGGGATGGGGGCTCAGAGGGGTCGAGTGATTCACCCAAGGTCATCGCTCAATCACTCAGGCTTTCTGACTCATCCACGGCTCTGCCACTCATGCCGGGATGCTGTCTGGCAAGGAGGGTGGGGGCCTCCCACCCTCCGCCCCAGGAACTTGGGGTGACGCTTCCGGGCTTTATGGCAGAGATGGCCCCTCCCTGGTGCTGCAGCTGACTGCTGAGGTTCAGGAGCAAAGGTGTAAGGGTCAGAGTGTGTGAACAGGGACGGCTGTCGTGGCTGGGCTGAGAGATGTGGAACGGGGGGCGGTGCTACTCGGTTATGAAATAAGGGGTGATCCTTGGTATCACCCCAACCTCTGGGGGCTCCCCTGCTGACAGCTAGCAGGCCCCATTTCTAAAACCAGACACCCCCACGGTTTCAAGGTGGCAGGGCCACGGGGAGCAGCGGTACCCACTGCCCACTGGGTGCGGACGGGCCTGGGCGGGTCGTGGAACCAAGCCTTGGTCTCTTCACTCCCCCTTTCTGCGCGCCCGGCGAAGCCCCCTCGTGGCCATCTGGCCGGTGTGAGGCTGGACGTGACGCGGGCTGGGCACAAAGGTTTTCTGGGTGGGTCTTCCCGAGTCCGGGCAGAGGAAGAGGCGGTGTTGGCTGGGCTTCCTCTCCACTCACAATCCCAGACCTCCCAGTCCTCCATCGGGGGAAAGGCCACCAAGCCACCAGCCACTCCATGAGTCAAAATCGCTGTCAGCACCTTCTCTGGGCGGGCTCTGGGTTGTCATCTGAGCACAGGGACCCCCACTCCTCAGCAGGAGCGCTGCCCAGGCCCGCGTCACCCCTGAGACCTCATGACCTCGATCCCTCTCTTAGATGACCGGTTTTCCTGAGCTTTTCTTCCAGTCCACTTAGCCTGGGACCCTGCCCACGGTCATAGCCACAGGCAGGCCTCGGGGAGGGACAGGCATGGCTATACAGAGGAGTCGCAGAGTTGGGGGAGAGGGGCACTTTCCAGGGAACCCAGCAGGGCTGGCAGACCCAGCGGGGGCCTGTGTGTGTGGTGAGCTGGCCAAGGAGATCCAGGATTCCCACTCCAGCTCCTGCGGGGGCCACCCCTCCTGCCCGGGGTCCCCTGTTCAGATGACTAGGGGTCCAGGGGGTGGGATGGGGTGATGGATTTCAGCCATATGACAGGAGACAAACTGCCACCCAGGAACCAGGCATCAGCTCCGTCTTGCAAGGTAGCGGCGACGGGAAGGTGAACAAGTCCTCGGGTGTCCAGGACAGTTCCAGCCTCCCAGTCCTCAGCCCTCAGGCCCGGGCCTTAGTCTCCCAGCCGCAGAGGGATGGAGCACACCCCGGGGAAACTGCCCACTCCCACCTCCCTTTCAGCAGTGGGAGGTGACGGGGAGGGGCATGATGAGAAGACCCAGCAAGCTGGTGGAGACCCAAGGCTCCTGGCATGGTGGTCCCCTTGGGCGTGGCTGCCTCGCTCCTCATCCCCTGGGAGGCCAAGAAGGATGGCATTCGATGAATTGTGACCTCCGGCCTCTGGGTGCGGGGCCCGCCTGCCAAGCAATAAAATGGGCAGGGACTCAGACCTCTTCTTGGCACAGGCTGCCCCTCCCTGCTTCCAGCCTCCGAGAGATGCCTCCTTTGCGGCATGGCTTCAACATCCCTCCGTCGAAGGTCAGAGAAGTGGGCACCTTCCCAGAGCTCACTTGGCATCCCCCAGGCACCCATCACAGCAGTCACTGCTCCGGTGTCAGGTCCCCCAGCCCCGTGCACAGGCATCGATAGCTTTGCGGGACAGATGGACGGCCTGCAGGCCATCATCAGTCTGTGGTCTGAGCACTGTGTGCACACAGACCTCCTGTCTCTGCGGTCCTGGCGGGCTGTGCTGGCATCGCCCGTGTTTTACGGATCGACTCCCTGGCATTCATTCCCTGACCATGACCCCAGAATGGAGAATGAGGCCCTGGTAGCCAACTTCCCTGGGCCAGGCGGGACAGAGGGTGAGTGCTTAGCTGCGAATCAAAAGGTCAGTGGACCAAAGTGTCCGCTTCCCAGCAAGAGAGATGAGACAGCCTGCTTCTGTACCAAGACTTCCAGCCTCGGGAACCTTAGGGGATGGTCATCGTCTGCCCACTAGGGTCAGTATGGACAGGAACTCTTGAGAAGGCAGCAGGCTGGATGTTCCAGTAATAAGTGGTCTGTGGGCTCAAGGTGAGTAAGAGCCAGAGGACTTAAATGTGTGTCTTCTGACCCTCACTCTGGGCCCTCTGAGTCACCAGATGGCTCAGCGCAATGTCCCGTTCCACCACCACCCCACCCCCCATCATTCCAGCTCTCAGCAGCCACTCCAGTGCTAAATCCTCAGCCTTGTCCCAGACACCTCCTGGCTGCCCCCTGCACACACTCCCCCAGCAACTCCCTGGCTTTGACCTCACCTGGCTCCGTCACCATGGAGACGGCCCTCTTTCTCCTGCACTCCCGCCAGGCTCCTGTGTTCAAGCCACAGCCACCGGACTGACCATGTCCCTCTCCAACCTGCAGCTGCCCAGACAGCTAGGAATATCGGGGCCCCGGGCCAACACACAGTCAGGCCACTGTGGCCCTCCTCAACCCGGAATGACACCCCCTCCATCATCCACCGGGGACCGTGCATACAGCACCTCCTCACCCAATGTGGCACGTCCCCCCACTACCACCCCCCGGACCTGACCAGGCAGACAGAGAGGACGCCTCATTTGTCCAGCACTGTGAGCGCCACGGGTGGCTGGTGGCCCACCACCCAGTGGAGCAGGCAGGCAGAAGCGACAGGCCCATCCTCAATGACCTCCACATGCCAGCGGTCACTTCAGCCCCGGGGCTCTTGCTCCCACCCCCCTCGACGACCCGCATTTCCAGCGCAGACCAGCATGGACATGGGTGAGGGACGGCCAGCCCCGCTCTCAAATGGGAACAGGAGCCAGCTGCTCACGTCCATGTCCTGGCAGGAGAAGGGCCGGCGAGTTCTGGGAGAGGCATGGAGGATGCCTGGGACAGTGGCTTCCAGAGACCCATCCCTGGGGCAAAGCAGGGGGCAGGGAGGGAGGCGGAGACTGAAGGGGGGGGGTGCCAGGGGCCTCAGGAAGAGAAGCAGGAGGGAGGTGGGCCTTCTGGGAGCCGTTTTCGGGAATGAAGGAAAGAGGATATGGGGTGTGCCCCGTGAATGATGTCACTTCCTTTTTGAAACTTTTAGGGGTCCCAGCTGGCCACCAGAGGCTCAAGCTCAGACTGCTTGGTGGGGCCCTCCAAGGTACCTGCAAAGCCCACCTGTGCCAAACTCAGTGCCACTGAGCTGATGCCAACGGATAGCGTGAGTTTCTGAGAATCTAACTCTTTGCGGGAATAGAAAGCCCTGTCTTTCTCCCAAGGAGCGGCGGGTGGGTTTGAACTGCTGACTTGTGAGCCACGCACTACGTCCTCAGAGATCCTCGGGATACTTCAGACCTCTACAATTCGTCCGTGGGTCCCCATCTCCCTGGCATGTCCGCCTCTTCCTCCACGGGTCAAGTGCCCCTTGGCCTCGAAGAGACCCAACAGTTTGCTTCTTGCAAGACATCTGCCACCCTCCAGGGAATGAGAGGGGAGAGCAGAAATTCTGAGGGTCAGAGCAGCAGCAGAGTAGGCTCACAGGGGTCTTGGCCTCCTGGCACCCTCAGCCACCGCCTCTGCAGCAAGAGGGCGGCGGCGGGGGGGGGGGGGTGCTCTCGGCGCTTTGAACTGCCTGGCACACAGTGAGAGCCCCATCAACCAGCTGCTGTCCCCACTGTCCAGTGCACACACAAGCGGGTCACTGTCTCCCATGCCTTTGACACAGGTCAGTCCCGCTCTGCCAGCCACGACCTTTGGGAGGGCAAGAATCAGGCCTGGCACTGCCGCGCACACAATAGGTCTTCGGCTGGCCCTCCCACCCAAGTCTCTCCACTGAAGGCCCTCTGGTGTGAAGGACACTGGCTGCCACTGCCTGGTGGAGGCGGTTTCCACTCTGGGGAGTTCCTGGGCCCCAGTAAGTGCAACGGGTCCGAAAATAGCACTGGGCCCCTCTCTGGGACAGGGCGGCCAGTAGGCCGGCACGTAACAGGCGGCTCCTCAAATGCCCAGTGGGAGGAAGCGATATCCACACAGAACCCAAGGGATGACCATGACCCTTCTGCCTGCCGGCCACCCTCCTGGGGCTTTAGCAGGCGTTTCTTGGCCAACCCACCACCACCACCACCACCACGGGAGATGCTTATAATGTTCCTGGGGCCAAGAGGGGTCGCTATGTCCAGCTCCCCAGCAGCCCTGGGAGCCCCGAGTGAGCCCCCTACCTTCAGAGCCCCGTGCCCAATGTCGACAATTAGCTTGTCCTCCAAAGTGACCCAGCAGTCACTCCCATACACGGCTGCTGGGGGATCTCGCGGGCAAAATCAGAAAGCCACCAAGACGCCTGTTAGTCATCCTCTTGGCTTTGTCCCAACTGCCCCCTCTGGGTGGAGTCTTTTCTGCCAGCTCTGTCCCCTTCCCCCCACCCCCAACACTGAAGTCACCCAGGTCTCCTGGAGGCCAGGGACCACTGTGTGTCTGGGTTCACGGTTTGTGGGCACATGAGCCAGGCTGGTTAAGGCCCCGCCAGCCGACCGGCCCCCAGTCGCTGCTGTGATTCACACAGCACCCTCGGGCGACACATCCCCATGTCCCCAGAGCCTGGGGTGTCACCCAGCAGGCAGGAAGGAGAAAAGGAGGCCGCACCTGAGACCGGGCCTCTGGCAGGCTCCGAGGCAGGTGCCAGGTGTGGAGAGCTTGTTTGCAGTCCAGGCCCCCAGGGCACAGAATGCAGCAGCTTCCCGGCTGGGAGAGCCGAGCCCGGGGATGCAGTCAGGTAAATAATACATGCGCTTCACCTCAGACACAGGTGTCGGGCGGGCCAACAGCTGCTGCCCTGGGGTGCGGCCGAGATGGTTCCCTCACACCCTGGCGCCCAGAAGGGGGGCTGCACTGAGAAGGGTCATCGTGCACACTCCCCACCCCCACTGCCTGGCCCTGGCGCAAGAGGATTCCAGCAAGGTGTGCCGAGGAGGTGGCGGATGCCACCAGGCTCAGGGTGGCTCGGCTCACCCAAGCAGCCATCCGGGGTCCTTCTGGGGGCAAACATCCTTGGAGCCCCCCCCCCGCCCCCCGGTTGCGTGGGTGCCCCTCTGGACCCCCAGCCCTGTGTCTGCCCGTGCAGCCTCAATTCACGCCGCCCCAAAGGCACCGTCCTCCCCGTGCACAGCCACCGCGCGGGGCACGGATGGCCCCCCTCCTCGCCGGCCGTGCCAGGCGCCCGCACTCCCACCCAAGAGCCTGTCGGTGCGCGCCCCTCCCTGCCCCCCATGCCGCCACCTCCACAGGCAGGTCCGATTACACGGTCCCCGCCACGTCGGCAAGGAGGGGGGCTCAGGGCGGGGCGCACGAGCCGGCGGGAGCCCCCCCCCCCCGCAGCTGCTCCCAGGGCACCGGCCGCCGCCACCCCCTCCGTGCCCACGGGGCCGGCGGCGCAGGAGACCCCCGGGTCGCCCCCCGCGCGGCCCTCCACCCAGCAGAGCGGCTGCCCTCGGAGCCCGGCGCGCCAGACCGGCCGGGTCGCGGTACCTCGAGAGCCCATGGCGGCGGCGGCGTGTGCTGGCGATGCGCGGCGGCCGACTCTCGGCGGGCGGGGCGCGCGCGCGCGCGCGCGGACGGGCGGGCGGCGCCGCAGCACCGAGTCTCCGCCGCCGCCGGCGCGTCCGGGGCCCCCGCGGAGTGCGGCCGCGGCGCGCCTGCGCACCGAGCGCGCCGCGGGGGAGGGCGGGGCGGCCGAGCGCGCGGCTGAGATCACCGCGCCGGCCTTAAAGGGGCCGCGGCCCGAGCGCAGCCCGCCGCCCCGGCCGCGCGGGGCTTCCCACGCTGCGGCTGCGGAGCCCGCGGGGGGCCCCGCCGGGCCCTCTCGCCCTTCCCTCGGCCCGAATTTCCCCCGCCTGGGCCTGGGTGGAGGTGAAACGAAACCCAAGGACCCTGGGCCGAGGGGGCGATGCGGGTGGCACGGGGCGCCGCACGTCCACGCGCGCGCTCTGTGCCATTCCACGAGCCGACACGCGCCCTCCCAGCTCAAGACTGTCGGTCGGGTTCTTGAGAAATGACCCGGTCCGGAGCCAGAACCACACCTTCCTTGAAAATCCACCCAATCACGGTCCAGCGCTGATGGGCTGGCGGCGGGGCGAGGGGGGTCCTCCATCCCACCGTGGGCTAACCTGCCCACTCAGCACCTCTAATAAAGCCCAAATACCAAACCCACCCCCCTCGGCCCCGACGTAGGCTTCGTATAGAACTTAAGAGATTGTAGGCTTAAAGCCTCATCCTTCCCCCATGAGAAGAGCTGTTGGGTTTGAACCGCCTTTGCAGTCTGCGGGAGGTCCTTCAGGAGCCCCGGTGTCAGAGCGGGGTATGCACTTGAGGGTTAAGAGCAGCCTCACTCGCTGCCATGCCAACTCTCCGGGACCCTATAGGATGGAACCGTTCCCTCCAAAGCCAAGTTCCTTCTGACTCACAGGGACCCTGAAGGACAGGGCGCCACCGCCCCTGTGTGCTTCTGAGACTGCCCCTCTATTCGGGAGTGGAAAGCCTCGTTCTGCTCCCAAAGAGCAGCTGGTGGTCTTGAACTGCTGACCTTGCGGTTAGCAGTGAAATGCGCCTCCACTGTACCACCAAGGGCTCCTTCCAGGAGCACGGGAGGTAGCTCTAAGCCAGGGAGTCCACAAATGGACACGGCTTCAGCTCTTCTCTCTCTCTCTCTCTCTCTCTCTCTCTCTCACACACACACACACACACACACACACACACACACACAGACACGAGTCTTCTCAAGGAGTTCTCTTTGCACTCTTCCGCTGGCCCCCACTTCGACAGGAAATACCTTTGACGCCTCCTAACCCTTTGCATTCCATCTCCAGCTTGGCCACCTGGTCCAGCCTTGACCTCCCACCATCTCCTCTTCAAACATGTCCCCTGCCTCCAATCCAGGTCAACCTTGGAGGCAGAGGGATTAAAAAAAAAAACCTATGCCAGAGAAAGGAGGCCTTGGCGGTGGCGTGTGGTGGTGGTGGGGGGAGAGGGCGGGGATATTCCTAAAGTTCCGTTAACCACAAGGTCAGGGATTTGACTCCCCTGGCAGTGACTGAGTTTGAGTCATTCTGAGGGAGAAAGATGGGGTTTTCTACTCGCGCAAAGAAATACCACCTCTGACTCTTACAGGGGCCGTTCTGCTGGGTCCTGCAGGGTCACTTTGCGTCAGCATTGACCCTTGGCACTGGAAAGGCCACAGCTGAACTCCTCCTTCCTCAACAGCCTTCCCTGGCACCCCAGGGCACTCTGAACAAAAGTCAAAATCCTTACCCCACCCCCCGCGGGGGGGACCAAATTGTCATCAGCAACACAAAGGACAAAATAGAATTGCCCCTTTGGATTTCTAAGACTCTAACTCTTTAAAAAATTTTTTTGTTTTAATTATCACTACATCTACGTAGAGTACAATTCAATAGTTCTAATTCTGTTTTTTTGTTTTGTTTTGTTTTTGTTTTTGTTTTTTTTGGGGGGGGGGCATCACTGCAATAGTTCTAATTCTTTGTAGAAAGTCTCATCTTTCTGCAGAAGGGTGGCTCATAGGTTCGAACTGCCAACCTTGTTGTTAGTGAGATGAGTTAAACCCAACACCACCAGGGTCCCTCAACGTCTTTACATGGACCTGGAGAGCCTGGATCCAACGTCCTACTTGCCTACTCCTGTCTGGCCTCACCTCCTGTGACCCTCCCCCTCCATAGTGTGCCTCTGCTGTTCCGAAAACAAGCCACCAGTGTTTACATTGACTGTTTCCTCTGCTGGGATGGCTTTTCCGCCATACATTCCCATGGCCTCTTCCTCAAGTTCCTTAAGTTTCCCCTCTCTCTCTTACTCCCTGGGACACGCTAATAAAATAGCAAACCCTACACACACACACACACACACACACACACACACACACACACTCCTGACCTTCCCCCTTATCCTGGTCTATTTTCTTTACCTTGTCTATTTCTATCATATTATATAGTTCACCTATTTATTATATTCTATTGCCTGCCTGCCCCCCAGGAGACTGTGAACTCTATGAAGACCAGCCTTTGGATTATTTTGCCTCTCGGTGTAATCCTCTTACTTACTAACGGGGATGGCAGAGAGAAAGTGCTCAAAAATACTTCTAGCAATTGTGAATGAGGGGATTGTGGAGTGGGGACCCAAAGAGCATCTGTAGGCAACTGGACATCCCTTTCAGAAGGGTCAAGCCAGTGTCGGGGTGCAGTGTAGCAAGGATGAAACATACACCTTTCCTCTAGTTCTTCGATGCTTCCTCCCCCACCTCCTTACCCCCCAACTATCATGATCCCAATTCTGCCTTACAAATACCGCTAGACTAGAGCATGTACACTGGTGCAGATAAGAAATGGAGACACGGGGAATCCAGGACAGATGAAGCCCTCAGGACCAGAGTGTGAGTGGTGATACCAGGAGGGTGGAGGGAATACAGAGTAGAAAAGGGGAAATCGATCACAAGGATCTGCATATAACCCCCTCCCTGGGGAAAGGACAACAGAAACGTGGGTGAAGGGAGACGTCGGACAGTGTAAGACATGACAGAGTAATAATACATTATACATTATAAATTATCAAGGGAAGGGAGCCTGGGAAAGAGGGGGAAAAATGAGGAGCTGATACCAAAGGCTCAAGTAGAAGGCAAATGTTTTCAGAATGATGATGACAACAAAAGTACAAATGTGCTCGACACGCTGGATGGAGGGATTGTCATAAGAGTTGCACGAGCCCCAATAAGATGATTTTTAAAAAATACTTCCAGCATGAACAAAGACGATGGACTGAGACGTTCCTGTGTGTCCAGGTCTCCTGTGTGTGACGGCACGGGGCAGTCAACACGGAACGCTGTCCCGGATTACAGTGCTGGCGAAGAATATTGGCTAGACAGAACCCTGCCACTAGAGCAGACAAATCGGCCTGGGGTGAGGGGCTTGGAGGGGGGTGCCGGTGGTGGGTGGGGGTATGGCCAGAGCTCTCATGACAAGCCAGGATAGTGAGACCTCGTCCCATGTACTGTGGACATGTTGGGGGGTGGGGGGACCAGTCCCTGGAGAAGGATGTTGTCCTTGGTCAAGTAGAGGGTCCGAGAGGAGGAAGCCCCCCAATGAGTGGATTGACCCAGGGACCGCAACGAGGGGCTCGAGTCTAGAGAGGGCACTGAGGATGGCGTCCTCCCAGGAAGGTGGTTTGTGCCTAGGGACGTCTTCAGGACAGCGGAGCTTGAGCTTTTATTTTGAACAAAACACCGCAGCAAACACAGTCCCCTAAGCCTCTGTGCACACAAGCACATTTGTACCCCAATCTTTTGTCCCTCACCGAGGGTCCCTCCCCTGGAGCCCCTCAGGCAAAGTCCTCTCATGGAAACCCCCTGGGCAAAGTCCAGTCCCCTGTGAGCTGCCTGTCTGCCACGCTCAGTTGGGAAGCCTGAGAGAGAACCGGTGATCGTCCACCACACCCTCCCGCTGTTTAAGCCCAACCAGCCCCCAAGTCCGGTCCACATCGCGTGCCCCAGAGCGTCACTCCACTCCGGAGGGTTTGTCTCCTCTTTTTCTTTGTGTCCCACGGAAATGGCTCCTCTCTGTGGAAAACAGAGCCGCGAGAGACATTATGGACATCAAGCTCATAGACTCCGAAACACACTTTCGGGGCCCACTCTTTGGGAGTCACACCAAAGGACAAAGCACCAGGGGCCTCTAACTACCTCAAACTCACCGGACCCTGCAGGACAGGTAGCAATGCCCCCTGTGACCTTCCGAGACCGTCACTGTTTACAGAAGGAGAAAATTCATCTTTCCCCCAAGGAGCAGCGAGCGGGTGGTTTCAAACTGCTGCCTCCACAAGGGCTCTCCTTCGCAGCCAGAAAAAAGACCTTCCCCCGAGGTAAAAGATGAAGTGTTTCGGGCTGAGCCCCGGTGGCGTAGTGGTTGTGCGCGGGACTGCGGCCCACTGGGACGGAGGTTCAATTCCAGCAGTGGGGCTGGGCCTCCTACTCCCACCACCGGAGAGCAGTGATGCCCCCCCCCCCCCCCCCCCCAAAAAAAAAAAAAAAAGATGAAGTGCTTCATCTCACTTGTTTCTCTCTCTTCCCTTTCAAATCAGGAAGACAAGAAGCCCTTTCACTGCTCCCGCAATTCAATCGTGGGGTTTGCCTTTTTCGTTGGTCTGCACTTCTGGTTGCTGGTGATGTCCTGGTTGTTCCCTAGCTTTTTCTTTTTTTTTTTTCCTATTTAGAGTTTCAGAGGCATGGGGCTCATCCCCACAATGTCGCCTGTTCGAAACCACCAGGCGGTTTAAAGAAGAAACATGAGGCTATCCTCCCCCTTAAAGGCTTCCAGCCTCAGAAACATGAGGGAGGAGTTCTGCTCTGTCTGGAGGGGCCATGATTCAGAACTGACTCACCAGTTGGCTTCTGTGCCCCCCAGGAAAACCCTGTCATCATACCCTCTTTCTACTGAGAGCACTGCCCCTAGTGTTTTGTTTAGTTTTGATTTTTAACTTTTTTCTTCCGGAGTTTTTAAAACAGTGCTGGTGTTCAAATGACATCACCTACCTAACTGGGTCGAGTCACAAACTAAGACACAAGGATGACAATGTCTGTCATTGAAATCAATAGGTCTGGGGCTGAGTCCCGGTGGTGCAGTGGTTGTGTGCTGGGCTGTGGCCCACAGGGTTGGCGGTTCAAATCCAGCATCAGCTCTCCAGGAGCAAGGCTGGGCCTCCTACTCCCACCAGGGGGCAGTGATGCCCCCACACACAAAAAGCAAGAAATCAATAGGTCTTATGGGGATGGCCCTAATCCCAACCCTGCCCTACCCTCCCAGAAGGATGCACTACAGAGGACAGCACTGACGCGACAGCTCAGGGAGAGGGCACGTCTGATCAGAGCACATGGAACAAGCGAAGAGGGAAGGAGAGAGAGTGGAGCACATCCGGGCTCACCACGCCCTAGGATAATATTCCTGCTCAGAGCAGTTAATGAACAGAGAGGGCCACCTGGCCGGCCCCACCATAAAGCACAATGTCCCTCACTGACCTATATCACCACGGGTGACAACACTGGAGACTGAGTGTGGGAATTGTGCCTGATCTGACCCCATCACACCAGAGTGGAGCATACACTAATGGTGTGCAACAGAGCAACGAGGGGAGCAAAGCAATAAAGTCCCAGGGGACACCCCAAATAGACTTGGGGGCCAGGGCATGGCCACCCCATCAGTCTTGACCAGAAAACATTCCTAAAGGTCAATAAACGGACCTAGAACTATTGATATGCTTTTCTCTCTGTTTTCTTTGCTGTTGTTTTTTTTTCTGCTGTTTAGTTTTGCTCTGTCTTGTTTTTGTGCTTATTGTCTCTGCGTGTCTATCTAGATCAGATAGGCAGGACAAGCAATCCAGAAGAGAAAACAATGGGACCGATGGTGGGAGGCAGCGTGGGAGAGGGGTGGCTAGGAAAGGAAGGGGAGTATAAGCCAACCCAGGGACAAGGGAACAAGTGATTAAAAATCACTGGCAAGGAGGGCATCGGGTGCCTGGTAGGGCTTGATCAAGGGCAATGTAACTGAGAGGAATTACTGAAACCCCAATGAAGGCCAAACATGATAGGAAGACAAAAGGAAATAGAGGAAAGAACTATGAGGCAAAGGATAGCAATAGGGGTCGGAGTACAGGCATGTGCATGTGTAAATATATTTATATATGATGATGAGAAAATAGATCTATTTATAGGTTTAGTATTAAGATAGCAGATGGATATTGAGCCTCTACTCAAGTACTCCCTCAAGGCGAGAACACTTTGCTCTAATAACCTGACATTCCATGAGGCTCACCTTCCTGCATGGTCACTGAAGACAAAGCGGGCACATAAGCAAATGTGGTGAAGAAAGCGGATGGTGCCTGGCTATCAAAAGACAGAACATCTGGGGTCTTAAAGACTTGAAGATAAACAGCGGCCATCTGTCCAAGAAACAACAAAGTGTCCACGGTAGAAGCACACCAGCGTGTGTGATCGTGAGGTGTCAATGGAATCAGGCATCAAAGACCCAGAACAAAAAAATCATTTCGACATGAATGAGGGGGACTGCAGAGTGGCGACC
Organism: Nesogale talazaci; assembly: GCA_004026705.1. Classification (NCBI taxonomy): domain Eukaryota; kingdom Metazoa; phylum Chordata; class Mammalia; order Afrosoricida; family Tenrecidae; genus Nesogale; species Nesogale talazaci. Next base: position 39,311 of record PVJH01010514.1, read on the forward strand.
CAAAGCCCATGTGTAGACAATTGGATATCCCCTTACAGAAGGGTCACGAGAGAGATGAGCCGTCAGGGTTTAGTATAGCACTGATGAAACATGCTTTCTCTGAGCCACCACCACCCCTGCCACTATCACGATCCCAGTTCCCACCTTGCGAATCCTGCTAGCCCAGAGCATGTACATGGATACAGGTAAGAGCTTGCTACACAGAATCCAGGGCAGATCAACCTCTCAGGACCAGTAATGAGAATAGCAATATCAGGAGGGCAAGCGTAAGGTGGGGGGGAGGTAACCTATAACCCCCTCCCTGACACAGACATGGAAAAAATAACAATTTATAAATTATCAAGGGGGAGGGAGGGAGGAAGAGAGAGAAGGAGGGGAAAATTGAGCTGATACCAAGAGTTCAAGAAGGAAGAAAACGTTTTGAGAATGATGACAGCAACAGATGCACAGATGTGCTTTTTTTAAAAGAAGAAGAAATCACGTGGTCTTTCTTCTGGTGCCACTCTGGGTGGATTTGAACTGCTCACCTTTCAGTCTGTCAGGTGTGTGTTTGCTGGACAGCTGACTGCAAGGTTCCGGGTTCAAATCCACCAGTTGCCCTGAGGGGAAAGGGTGAGCCCTGGTCGTGGCGTGATTGCACGTTGGGCTGCCACGCTCCAGGTCAGCTGTTCAAACCCACCAACTGCGCCTCAGAAGAAGGATGAGGCGTTCTCCGCCTGTGAAGAGTTCGTCAAGAGTTCCAGTCTCAGGAACCCACGTGAGCGATGCCCACGACGTCAATCAGAATGGATTCCACGGCAGGCAGTGGGCAACCTCTCAGTCAGTCGTCCCCTGCTCCCATCACACCCAACTTCTGTTTTCACCCCTGCTTAGCGAGAGCCACGTTGGGTCTTAACTCTCAGAAGCCGCAGGCTGCCGGGGCACAGGCAGGTGGTGGATATTTTTAGACTCGGGTTGCCAGGAAGGGAATGGAGCTGAAAGGCCGAAAGTCACCTAGCCTGAGTGATGTGGCAGGTCAGCAGGTGGCACTGGGAGGCTTCGGTGGCTGCTTCCTGGAGGGGAGGGGATGGAGACTGAAAATGTTGCTCTAAGACTTGACTCATCCCCCGCCTCTAGGAAGAGACCTGCCCCTTCTCCTTCCCTCCCTATCAGTTCTTCCTGTTCTGGCTCAAGGGTACCTCCACCTGTCTTCCTCCCTCCGTGAAGGTGGCCAGGACTCTGGTTCTAATCCTCTTGCTTCTGAAGATGGCTGCAGATCCTTAGCCTGAGGTCTCATCCTTAAACAGGTACTGCAGGTACAACAGGCTTCCCCAGCTCTGCCTAGCCTACAGCGCCTCGCTCCCTTCTATACCCCCAGCAGAGGTCATCTTTGGGTTCTCCCAGCTCCTCCCTCCAGTCTGTTCTAACTAGTTTCTCCCTAACAACAACGACTGACCACTACCCCCAAAACGTAAAACTTGGACATAACCTGAAAGTCCCTGAAGAATGACTCAGTCAGCTGTAGAACGTCCGCCCACTGGCACATTGTATTCAAACAGGTTCCTTAGGGCTGAGCCCCGGTGGCGCAGTGGGTGTGTGCAGGACTGCGGCCCACAGGGTTGACGGTTCAAATCCAGCAGCAGCTCTCCAGGAGCAAGGCTGGGCCTCCTACTCCCACCAGGGCAGTGATGCCATAATTAAATAAATTAAAATAAAATAAAACAGGCTTCTTCTACATTTCTAATAACATGAGGGAAAAGAGTAAGGAAGGGGCTCAGCCCCAGTGGTGCAGTGGTTGTGCCCGGGACTGCGGCCCACTGGGATGGAGGTTCGATTCCAGCTCCACAGAGCAAAGGCTGGGCCTCCTACTCCCACCACCTGAGGGCAGTGATGCCTAAAAAAAAAAAAAAAAAAAAAAAAGAGTAAGGAAGAATGTTGTAAGGGGGGGAAATAACCCCCAAATCAGACTCCTGGCCACACCACAGGGGAGGTAGAATCGCCGGTGTGGGGATCCAACCCTGTAACTCATCACAGGAGGAGAAGACCTTGTCTTACTCCGCCCAAGTGCAGCTGAAGATCTCACAGTTAGCAGTCCAGCACGCACCATGTAGCTGGGACCCACCAGAGTTCCTATTGTGTCAAAAGGGCAGGGGTAATTTTGTGTGGCAGCCTGGTCTGTGTTCTGCACAAGGAGAGGGGGAGAAAAGACAGTGTGGAAATATAGAAAAATATTCATGGCAGGGCCGCCTCAATGGTGGGACTGTGAATTTAACTTGGTCTCCAAATTTTGCTAGCAAGAAGCAGGGCCCCTTTTCAAAATCGGAACCAAAGCCATGGTGAGAAATGTCTTTCTTCTCCAGTTCTGTCCTCACTTTTCCCATCATTCCCTGCAGCCAGCTGTGCCCTGCCCTGACTGTCTCCTTCCCCCGGTGGGACCCAGCTGTGCCCCTGTGCTCCTTAGTCTGGGCAGTGGTGACAGACACCACAAGGGGGGGAGCTTTCAGGAACAGAGACTTATTATCGTTGCGGTTAGGGTAGTAGAAGTCTGAATTCAGGGCACTGGTTTTCGGGGAAGGTTTTGTCTCTCTGTTGGCTTATTCCTTAGCTCCCTGGGGATCTGCTGTCCGTCTTAAAACTCCAAAGACATCGACTCAAGACAAGGCCTACATGAACAACAACGTATGGTCTCATGAACCCAACAGGGAAACCCCCTCCCCAAACGGGATCACCACACAGGTATGTGGTTGCTGCTCAGGAACCGCCCACTGTGAGGACGGCGCAGGGCCGTGCAGTGTTCTGTTTGGGACCTCTCGGGGTCCCCACGGGCTGGAGCCGGCGTGAAGGTGCCTAAGAACAGAACGTGTCATTGGTTGCTGTCACTTCTTGACCCAATGGACCACAGAACCAAACCCTGCACGGCCCGTCACCTTCTTCACCAGTGCTGTCACGTCGTCATCCGTCACTGGAGTCCCTGTCTGGATGTAGCTGGTTGAGGTTTTCCCTCTACCTCGCTGACCCACTGAACGGCCGATCCCAGGAACTCATCTCCCTGGGCAACGTGCCTGAAGGACCTCGGACAGAAGGTACCCTCCTCACTTGGAACGAGCACTCTGGCTGTCCTTGACGATGGGTTGGTTTGTTCCGGCAGACCCCGGTACCTCACCGAGGCTGTCATCAAAGACACCCATTCTTCTCCAGCCTTCCTTGTTCACCGTACAGTTTCCGCACGGACAGGAGGTGGGCTCTTAGGAAAGCATTGCTAGGCAGCCCACGGGTGGTCTCTGCATGCATAAGTGCAGCCTCACAGCGCTGGACAGGGTGGGGCTATCTTCAGGAGGGATTCGGTGGCAGTGGGTTGGGGGTTGGACACTCACTGGCCTTCAAAGTGCCACCTTGACTCTCACGCGTCCGAGAGCTTGACTTACCGCTTTCGTGAGTGCTGATTGTAGATTCAAACAAGATGAAATCTCAGACAACTTCAATCTGCTTTTCCTTTATCACCATTACAGTTTTATTTGTGCACTTATGAATTTATTGATTTAAAAAAAATTTTGTTTTTGTGGGCATCACTGCCTCTGGTGGTCGTGGGCGCTACCGAGTGCCGTTCCTGAGAGCCGCCGCTGGATTTGAACCGCCAAGCTCGCGGGCTGCAGTTCCGCACTCAACCACTTACGCCACCGGGGCTCAGCCCCTTAAAAAAATTTTTTTTATTGGGCTGAGCCCCGGTGGCGTAGTGGTTGTGCGCGGGACTGCGGCCCACTGGGATGGAGGTTCAATTCCGGCTCCATGGAGCAAAAGCTGGGCCTCCTACTCCCACCACCAGCGGGCAGTGATGCCCAAATCCCCCCAAAAAAATTTTATTGGGGGCTCTTACAGCTCTTATAACATTCCATACAACATTTGTATCAAGCATATTTGTACACATGTTGCCATCTTTGTTTCCAAATATTTTCTACTTGAGCCCTTTTGTGTCAGTCCAAATAGACTAGAGAAACAAATTCATAGACATGCCTATGGATATAAGGGAAAGGTTTATGTACAAGAGGAATGGAACATTGAGAAAGCATCCTAGTCCAGTCCAGTCCAAGGTCATAAGTCTGATATTAGTCCATATGTCCGATACCAGTCTATAAAGTCCTTCCCACTCACGAAGCACGTCAAGTAGAGGCGTCACGATGCTGGCAGGGGTCTCCCCGTGGTTTCCCAATTCCAGGGTTCAGGGTTCATCAGCAGTATCCATGGGCAGTGGGAGCATCTTGGCACCTGTCACCAGCAGAGGTGAGTCTCTTTGTGTCCCCAACATTGCAGGCTGGAGACAGTCACCTGCTGGTGGGAAGTAGAAAGGAGACCTTTAGCCTACTGCTACCCGTCCCTCCCACCCTGGATCCCATAGGACAGCGATTCTCAACCTGCGAGCCACGATGCCTTTGGGGGGTCTGATGACCCTTTCACAGGGGTCGTCAAGACCATCAAAAACACAATTCCAAAAAAAAAAAAACCCAATACAATTCCAATGGTCTAGGAACGGAGACACCGCTCCTCTGTCCGTCTCCAGGCAGGTCCGCCCACATGGAATACGTCCACCTAGAAACACAGGTGTCTATGACAGGGTTGGCACCATGATGTGTTTATATGGACCAGCCCCCCGGGTGGAGAGAGCAGCTGCTGTGTCAGTACCAGATATGTACATGACTGCTTCATCCCAGTAGCAAAATGACAACAAAAATAATGTTCTGCCTGGCTCTCAAAAGTGGTGAGGAAAGCTGATGGTGCCCGGCTATCAAAAGACATAGCGTCTGGGGTCTTAAAGGCTTGAAGGTAAACAAGCAGCCGGGGCTGAGCCCTGGTGGCGTAGTGGTTGTGCACGGGACTGCGGCCCACTGGGACGGAGGTTCAATTCCAGCAGTGGGGCTGGGCCTCCTACTCCCACCACCAGAGAGCAGTGATCTCCCCCCCCCCCACAAAAGAAAAAAAAAACAAGCAACCATCTAGCTCAGAAGCAACAAAACCCACATGGAAGAAGCACACCAGCCTGTGTGATCACGAGGTGTTGAAGGGATCAGGTATCAGGCGTCAAAGAACTAAAAATTATATCATTATAAATGAGGGGCAGTACAGATTGGGGACCCAAATCCCATTAATAGGTGAAGCGACATCCCCTTACAGAAAGGGGCGCAGGGAGTTGATGAGTCAGTCAAGGTACTGTATAGCCACGATGAAATATGCAACTTTCCTCTAGTTCTTAAATGCTCCCTTCCTCCTCACCCCTCTCCCACTATCATGATCCCAATTCTACCTTATAAAGCCAGCTAGACCAGGGGATGTACACTGGTACAGATAGGAACCAGAAACATGGGGAATCCAGGACAGAGGGTCCCTTCAGGACCAGTGGTGAGAGTGGTGATACTGGGAAGTTGGAGGGAAGGTGGAATAAAAAGGGAGAACCTTTCATAAGGATCTACATATAACCTCCTTCCTGGGCTATGGACAACGGAGAAGTGGGTGAAGGGAGACATCGGACAGTGTATGATATGACAAAATCATATTAATTTATAAATTATCAAGGATTCATGAGGGAGGAGGAGTGGGGGAAGAAGGGAAATAGGAGGAGCTAATACCAAGGGCTCAAGTAGAAAGAAAATGTTTTGAGAATGATGATGGCAACAAATGTACTTGGCATACAATAGATGTATGTATTGATTGTGATAAGAGTTGTATGAGCCCCCAATAAAATGATTTAAAAAATAACGTTCTGGTTGGGGGTCACCATCACATGAGAAAGTATATGAAAGGGTGGTGGCGTGAGGAAGGTGCAGAACCATTGCCGTAGGAGAATGAGAAGGAAAAGCCCTAGGCTCTGAGGAGTGAGCTGACTAGCTCAGGGCTCAGGGCACGATAAACCCCTACCCTCCTGTGTCCTCCGCTGCTCAGCTGCCTGGCAGGCAGTGTGGCACAGTGGGCAGGGGCCTCCCCGCCAAGTCCAGTACATGCCAGAAGTATGACTTCGGGTATGTGAGGCCGTCAGAGAACCAGCCCCTAACACATCATCCTGGGTCCGGTGGGCGAAGTTGTACAGCGATAACGAATAAAGATGATAGCAATAAACCCATAGAAAATATGAGAGATGGGCTGAGCCCCGGTGGCGTAGTGGTTGTGCCCGGGACTGTGGCCCACTGGGAGGGAGGTTCAATTCCAGCAGTGGGGCTGGGTCTCCTACTCCCACCACCGGAGTGCAGTGAAGCCAAAGAAAGAAAGAAAGAAAGAAAATATGAGAGAGAGAAATAATGGAGTCTGACACATGCTAATAGCAGCCTCCTCACCTCAGCCCCGCTTGATGGTTCACATGGAGAGAGAGAGGGGTGTGGCGGTCATATACTTGATGCCAATTTCGTGATTGGGATGTAGGGGTGGAGTCTAGCCTGTCAATCTGGAGATAGCCATTGAGTAGCCAATGAGGCTTCTGTGTGGGCATGGCTTTCTCCTGAAACTTCTGGGAAATCTCGTGGGATTTCCCTCGTGGAGATGAGAGACCATCTCCCCAGTTGTTGGGAGTTGCTGGACTGACAAGGCAAGATGGCAGCATCTGAGGAACTGGAAGAGCTGGAGGAGAAGCCACACGGCCTTACCCTGATGGAACCAGACCTCTGAAGCCAGAAAAGCCACAGAGAGACCCCTGTCAGCACTGAGATGTTTCTATCACCAATGGATACTGCTGATGGACTCTGAGCCCTGGAAGCGAGGAGCCATGGGGAGACCCTGCCAGAGCCGGGACTCTGCACCTACTGGCCTGTGACTTCATGAGTCGGAAGGAGACATCATAGACTGGTATCGGATATAAGGGCTAATATCGGACTTATGACCTTGCACTGGACTGGACTGGGATGCTTTCTCAATGTTCCCTTCGTCTTGTCTATAACCTTTCCCTTATATCCATATGCATGTCTATGAATGTGTTTCTCTGGTCTACCCAGACTAACACAGGGGGCAGGATGAGGAGAGGACATAGGAAGAGGGACCAGGGAGGAGCTATACAGGTGGGAAAATCTTATATTTATCCCATCTGAGGCCACCTCCTCCGAGTCAGTTTCTCCACCAGGAAGCCAGTTCGTTACCTTCAAGCTGAGGCCAGCTCCTGATGGCTCCGCGTGTTCCGGGGTGGTCCCTAAGAGATCCGCCGCGGCTGGGTGGGTTTGCAGAGGTAGATCAGCAGGCCTCGGTCCTGACGAAGGTGAAGGAGAGGGAGAAGCTCTGTGAGGCGGACGGACGCCGTGGCTGTAACAGTGGCTCACACAGGAGGACCATGGGGAGGACGGGGGCAAGACGATCTCTCTGCCGGTTGCTCTGAATCTGAGTGGGCCGAACAGACCCTGAGGACCAGCACAAGATTCTGAAGGGACCGGACGGCAGCGGGACGTCATGGAGGAGATGGCTCGAGTCTTCAGCTGTCATCTGCTGGGGACCTTCGAGCACGGGCAAAGCCCTCTGCCACACGCTCAGGCGTGCAGTCGTCGTCGGGACCACCCTGCCAGGCCGATCGTTCTCCCGCCCCCTTTATTGATGGGAGGATGTGTGGGTTCCTGGGTGGAACGATCAACAACCCACACCCGGAGGTCGGACGTTCGAGCCCACCCGGATGCTGCCCGTAATATTTACAGAATCATTTCAGAAAACTCAATGTGCTTTTGATGAGAGACATTTTTATTCCCTTGCATTTGCTACGTCAGGAAACACACACGTACCCTAGAGAGAGAAAGCGTCAAACAACCAGAGGGGAACACGGTGTCACTGGTTTCGGCTCTGTGACACGCCCCCCCCCCCAAACCCCCCTGAGATATGACACATGCCTTATGCGATTCCCAGAAATGTTCATAGAGCTAAAAATATGGTCGGAGCCACCACTGTCAGTTTGTTAGGTTTCTGGGGTGGTTGGCCTCAGCTCTTGCTTCTCAGTGCCGGAAGAATTCATGCCGCAGAAGCGCTTGGGGAAATTCAAGTAACTGTGATTAGGGAAAAGGGACGCTTCAGGGAATACAGGCTCAGGTAGCACTCGCCATCCCTGGGACACGTGCAAGGCAGCATGGCAGGGGTGGGAGTGGGGGTTGATATTGAGAATGACTGCATTTCCACTGCACACGGAAGGAGAATCAGACCAAGAACAGCATGTTAGTCCGGGTTGACTAGAGAAACAAATCCAGGGAGACTCATATGTGTATACGAAAGACCTTAATATACAAGAGCAGTTGAATATTGAGAAAACATCCCAGCCCAGTCCAGATCGAGTCCATCTGCTACCGATCTGTTAAGTCCTCTTCAGACTCGGGAAACACATGCAATGGATGCGGAATGCAGGGAGAGCGCAGGTCCGTGGGTGGGCCGTCTTGGGGATCCAGGGGCGGTGGAAGCATCTCAGAGCTGGTGTGGGTCTCCATGTGACTCCTCCAGCTCCAGGGCTCTGGTGTAACTCCCTGCGTCTTAATAGAAATGTCTCACAGGGAGTGAGCACGTGTCCCGCCTCCAGCAAGCTATTTTCATCTTTATCACCTCTCAATGAGTTCATCAAGCTGCGTGCAACCTGGTTGGCAGGCTAGACTCCACCCCTTTGTTTCAAAGTCTCCAATGGACCACAGCTTATGTAGCTACCACAAGCAGGAAATCTAAGAGCGGGAGTGGCTGCGGGTCTGCCTCCATGGCGGGATGAAGCTCACCCTCTGATCTGCAACAGTACGACCGAACAAGAGAGGAGCAGCCTGTCTGGGGGCTGCTTTTAGTCTCTCTAAGCCCCACTGGCCAAAGAGGCATGGGGGAGGGTCTTGGCCAACCTTATTGGCTGAGTATAGGCCCACCTGTGTGATGTCATGTTGCTGGTGCCTAGCGTTGTGTGGGGGCCCAGGTTGAGCTTCACCTGAACCCAGGTGAGTTGTGTCTGAGCATGCTCAGTTTTGGATTCTCCCACCGGTGTCTAATTAGTGTGCCTGATTTCTTTCCAACCCCTCCATTGTGGTATGGACAGCTGATTTTCCTTTAGCACAGGCATTCTGTAGAGACAACCCCCTTTCACGTTCAGAAGGGGCAAGAGACTTTTTCAAAGGTGAACATAAGCTATCCAGAGACAAGAAGTTGCTTAACTGTTTCTAATACGTCAAACACAACGACTAGTGTCTGATCGGCCTCCCATAAAGGAAGGATTTCCTGTGGTTAGAGAGAAATCCTACAGCAGATGAGGCTCGGGCAAAAGTGAAGAAGACTATTACAGTGGAGAAGGCCAACCTTGAAGGAATACGGAAACACCTTAAATAACAGTTTTATTGGTTTGTGTTTATTTTACAATCATTTTAATGGGGGCTCGTACAACTCTTATCACAACCCATCCATCCATCCATTGTGTCAAGCACGTTTGTACATTTGTTGCCAGCATCATTCTGAAAGCATTTACTTTTTACTTCAGCCCTGGGTATCACCTCAATTTTCCCCTCCCTCCCCACTCCTCTCACCCTTCTTTTTTCTTTTTTTTTTTTGGCATCACTGTCCTGGTGGGAGTAGGAGGCCCAGCTTTGCTCCTGGAGAGCTGCTGCTGGATTTGAACCGTCACCCTGTGGGCCGCAGTCCCGCACTCAACCACTACGCCACCGGGGCTCAGTCCCCTCATGAACCCTTAATAATTTATAAAGTATTATTATTTTGTCATATCTTACACTGTCTTCTCTCTCTCTCTCTCTCTCTCTCTCTCTCTCTCTCTCTCTCTCTCTTTTTGCCATCTCTCTTTACCTACATTTCTGTCGTCCATCCCCCAGGGAGGGGGTTATATGTAGATCCTTGTAATTCATTCCCCCTTTCTACCCCACCTTCCCTTCAGCCTCCTGTATCCCACTCTCAGCACTGGCCCTGAAGGGATATCTGTCCTGGATTCCCTGTGTTTCCAGTTCCTAACTGGACCAGTGTACACTCTCTTGTCCAGCTGGATTTGTAAGATAATATTGGGGTCACGATCGTGGAGGGAGGAAGCATTAAAGAACTAAAGGAATTGTTTGAGCTGAGCCCCAGTGGTGTAGTGGTTGTGTATAGGACTGTGGCCTACAGGGTTGGTGGTTCAAATCCAGCAGCAGCTCTCCAGGAGCAAGGCTGGACCTCCTACTCCCATCAGAGGGCAGTGATGCCCCCCCACCCAAAAAAAAAAGAACTAGAGGAATGTTGTATGATTCATCATTGCTACACTGCATGTTGACTGGTTCGTCTTCTCCCAAGACTCATCTGTAAGGGGATGTCGCATTATCTACAGGTGGACTGTGGGTCCCCACTCGGCACTCCCTTTCATTCACAGCGATATGAATTTTTGTTCTCAGTTTTATTGTTTTCTGCCAGGTATTATTTAACATTTTCTCGTGGATATCTTAAAACATTCTTCAACATAATCTAGCTTCGTGGGCCACTTTTGTGGTTCTCCAAGGCGTGCTGGTGGCACGGCGGTCATGTGTCCAGCTGCTCACTGCTAGGTCAGATTGAAACCACCAGCTGCTCCACAGGAGAGAGACGAGGCTTCCCACACCCGTTGAGTGTCACAGTCTCGGAACCCACAGGGGCAGTTCCACCCTGTCCTGCAGGGTCACTGTGCAGCAAAAGCAACCCCACTGCCGTGAAGTTTTGTTTGTTTGTTTGTTTGTTTGTAGGCATCACTGCCTCTGGTGGTCATGGGCGCTACCCAGTGCTGCTCCTGAAAGCAGCCGCTGGATTTGAACTGTCAAGCTTGCGGGCTGCAGTCCCACACTCAACCACTTATGCCACCGGGGCTCAGCCCTGTTTGTTTGTTTTTTAACTCGCACATTTATTTCCATTAGAAAAAATGTTCTCTCTAGAAAATTTTGAACCACTTTCCTCTTTGCGAGTTTGGTGGGGTATTTTTTTTTGGGGGGGGGGTCTTGTTTATTGTTGTTGTTGTTTTAAACAGCAATAGCACTTCGACCTCTACCTCCTTCTGATCCCCAGTTAGCTTGGTGAGTTATGCATCGGGTTACAAACCACAAGGTCGGTGGTTCAAGCCTGCCAGCCGCATGGCGAGAACAGAAGAGGAGGCCTTCTGCTCCAGTAAAGATTGATAGCCTCAGAACTCACACACACACACACACACACACACACACACACACACACACACACCGCCATCCTTCTCTGCCCTAGAGGGTCACTGTGTGTCAAACAGCTCCTACTTGTGGCAGTCCCCTTATCTGGTGTCACTTTGAGGCTAGAAAGTGTAAGGGTGGAGTCTAGCCTGTCAATCTGGAGTTAGTCAATGAGACCTCCGTGTGGGCGTGGCCTTCTCCTCTGAGAATTCTGGGAAATGTGGTCCTGCCTTCTTGGAGGCGGGAGACACTGTCTCTCTCAGTGCACTCCCTTGGAGACACTTGACTAACAAGGCTGGCTCCTGGTGAGACATCCCTGCGAAGCCACACTCTGATGTGGCCAGAAACATGGATCTAGAGAAGCCACGTGGAGACCCCTGCCAGCGCTGAGCTGCTTCTACTGCTACGGGTTTTGCACCCACTGGCCTGTGGTCTTCCTGCAGTCAGCGTCACGGCATGTGTTTCATGAGTCTGAAGCGGGACTTTATAGATTGCTCTGGGACACGTGGGCTAATATTGGACTGGGCTGGGCTGATTTTCTCAATGTGCAATTACGCTGGTATATGAACCTCTCCCTTATACACATGTGTGCCTATGAAGTTGTTTCTCTAGTCTCCCCTGACTAACACACTGCTTGCTCCTCCTTCAGCCACCTACCTCATAAAACTTTGGGATCTCCCTGGACATGGCATTCATGGAAAAAGCATCATTCGGAATACTATGCCCCAGGGGTGTCCCCTCTATGTCAATAGATACAGGTAGGCGTGCGCATGTTTATGTGTGTGTACGTGATTTTCAGGCCGGTGATAGAATCCCCATTCCCATGCCAGAGGGAGACCCACATTCAGTTCCCCGCCACGCACTTCCAGGGAAGCCTCCACTCCGGTCAGGTCAGTGAGGCTTCCTGCGCTTTCCCGGGGCTGCTGAACCACGATGGATGCGGAAGAGAGAGGTCTGGCAGCCCACTCTGCAAAGTAGAGTCCTGCTTTGTAGGAGCCAGTGAAAACTCTCTAAACAACAATTATTCAATCAGCAACTGACCCAGGAGAGGTTCGGGACTGGGAGCAATTTCATCCCTGCTGCTTGGCGTCCCCAGGAGTCAAGGGCTGACCTGAAAACCGCTAACAATTTCAAGGGTGTGGGAACGTCCTGGAAGTTGGGAGGACAGGTGCTCATGGGCATGGAAGACACACGAGGTCTGCGTCTTCATCATCTTTGAGGTCCTCTTCCTCCTCTCCGTCTTCACAACATTCGACAGTCTTCGGACATCTTGCCAGGGAAGACAGGTCCTGTGGCCCACTGAGGGATTGGGTGACGATGACATGAAGAAGCGAAATCCTCCCTGCTCGTCACGACCGGTCGGGAAAGCCGGCTCTGGTGGGAGAAGACTCTCACGGTGATGAGACAGAAGTCAATCTCAATATGCATTCTCCTGATTGGGCCCAGTCCTTCCAATAACCGCCCCCCTCCATGAAGGAACGTCCTACTGGAACCACCACATGCCATGCACCATTCCTGCCTCTGGCTACGTCACCATGCCGAAGGGCTCTCTGTGGATAAAAGCAATCAGGCTCTAACCAACCCCTGGGGAGGGCAAGAGGGGGGTGCTCAAAGTCAACTATCACCAGGTCAAGACGCTGACTCACCTCATGGCTGGCTTAATATCACTTATGATATTCCAAATTAGTTATGTCATGTTCGCTGTCGGATGTGCATGCCTTACTGTGTTAGACGGGGTTCTCTAGAGGAACAGAAGCTGGATACTAATATATTTTTTGACATTGATAATTTTATATGCATATTTATATAGATAGAAAGATATCTAACATAAGAAATAAAGTTAGGTAATCTATAAAGCAGTATGAATGGCTCGGTGCAACTCCCTTGCGTGAGACGGCTAGTAGACTGGCCGTCCTTCCGAGTCTTGAGCGCCGCCGAGTAGTCCTCTGGAGAGCAATTCAGACTATTCGGCCACAAGCAGCAAACAACAAGGCAGGTCACCAACAGTCAGCCAGATGACAGGGTCCCACAGTCCCCAGCTCAAGAGATGCCTATTCCAGGAGCGTAGCGAAGCAGAGATTGAAGGAACCTCAACTCACAGCAACACAGTGCATGGATTCGGTGTCCCACGGGTAGTGTCGCACGGAGATCAAGGCACAGGACAAGCAAGGCAGCCAGCTGGTCCGAAGATCCAAGAGCAAGAGAGAGAGGCAAGGCCATTTATCTCTCCGCCCTTCAACTGATCTCACATGTGTTCCTTGGCCATGTGGGCACAACAAACCTACCTACCACACTTATGAAAGGGATCTCTAAGTCCCATTAGTGATACCCATAGGAAAGTAATTCTCTCACTCGGTCCTGACATGGGACCCCCTGTGTCCCGCTGTCTGTCTGTAATACTTCCCACAATCGCAGAGCCACTCCTGAGGACCCGTTTGTGTGTTGGGGACCCTCTCACCCCAACACAGCCCTTGAAGAAGGACATCCTGCTTGGCCGTGCGGAGGGGCAGCAGGGGAGAGGCAGGCCTTCCCCAGGATGGACAGACCCTGTGGCTGCAGTCAGGGCTCAGGCACAGGAGCCATGGGGAGGACCGCCCAGGCCCGGCGGGCAGCGTGTCCTGCCGTTCATGGGGTGGCTCAGTGTGGCATTGACTCCAGGGTCCCTAACATGTGCTGAGTTCTTGACAAAGACAGTGGCCAGGGATGGCCCGCATTTGGCAGGTGAGGAAACCAAGGCACGGAGAGGTGGTGTGCCTTGGCAGCGGCCACACCAGCCAAGCCCTCTGGCATATTCACCAAACCGGAGAAGCAGGGAATACGTTGGACGGCCCATGGCCCTGCTCAGGGGTGTGGCGGCCTTGCAGGCAGCTGTAGCCGGCAGGGAGCAGAGCCAGGCCACCCCTGGGGGACCCTCTCCGCGGGTGGTGAGTGACTGCAGTCTCAGAAGCCCTCGGTAGGGGTCGCCGTGCATCAGGATGGACGTGCAGACCAGGGGCCATGGATCATGGCCTCATTCATAACAAAGCAAGCTGGGTTCCCAGACAGAGGCGTTGTTGTGTATGGCTCCAAGCGGGCTTCTGACCCACAGCGCCCCCAGGTGACAGAGGAAGACGGCCACTGGGTCTCCTTGGCTGGCTGTGGTCATTGGCCGAGCACTTAACCCTCGCACCTCCAGAGCAACTTCCACGTGTAAAGCTGAGCCGTCAAACCCCCCTCCCGTCCTTCTCCAATCACTGGATGGAGAGGGGTTTGCAGATTGTAACGCATGATGGGAGTAGAGAGACCCCGGCGCTTTAGAACTGCTGCCCTTGAGGTTAGGGGTTAGAATTTATAGCAGGTTTTGGGGGGGAAGGCGGGGGGAATAGGGGTGGGGACCACAAATCAATCCACTAGGGGAGGTGAGTCTCACTCCAAACTGCCCACAATCAAAGGAAAACTGGGTCCCGAGTTTCCTGGGAATCACCGGAAACAGGGTTCAGATGCTGGCCACAAATTCCGGGTGCAGCCAGCCATATCCTGAAGCCGTGTCTGTGGGAACAGGGGTTCATCTGCCGGTCAGGAGCCCAGAGGGAGCTGGGGGAGGAGAGGAGGGAGAATGCTGGGGGGCAGGCTGGGGGTTTTCTCTGCGTCTAGGGAGGAGGAGCAGAAGGTCCCAGGGCTCCAGGTGACTCACAGGGCCCCTCCCTGCCCTGAGCAAGGGGACTTCAAAGGGGCCCACACCTTAATCACAGGTGCTTTGAAGGTGCAGGGATGAAAGACCTTGAGAGGCATAATTACCCAAGATGCCATTTTCCAAGCCCCCCCCCCCCCCAGGCACTCAGGTTTCCTCCACAGGGAATCCTCACAGCAGGGGGCTCTCTTAAAGGGGCCCTGCTCCTCCACTTCCCTTCAGAGCCGCAGAGCAGGCTGGGCACTTCCTGGGTCTCAGGCGTCAGGGGGACACCTGGGCAGGCTGACATGCTTCTTCGATGGGGCTGTGAAAATGAGGGTCAGAGAAGAGGCCGCAGGAGGAACGGAGGAGGCTGCTCCAGGTCACCCGGAAGAGGCTTATGCAAGCACCAGAGTCCCTTCTCCCCTCTCCTCCCCCAACCCGAGCTGAGGGGGCGCGTTCCTTTGAATGATTTGTGGGTGCCAGTGTTAGAGACTCTGGGAGAGGATGTGGGGCGGGGATGGGCTTGGGTTCTGAGTTGTAACTTCTCAAGTCTGCTTTGGAAGGAGTGCAGGCAGGGCCCTTGACGTCAGGGCCAGTGGGTGCCAGGACCGCCTGCCCACCATGGGATCGAGCCAGGGGCTGCCGCCACCTGTCTTCTGAATGCTCCCACTTTCTCAGTCTGTTTGGCTAAGAGGCCGGGCACCACAAGGAAGCCCCACAGGCAGCGCAGCCTGTGTGGTCCCCGGAGGTCTTTAATGCTGGCTTCCCTCTACAGTGGGTCTCAGCACCACTGCTTGGCCAAGGAGGTCCAGGTGCAGGCAGCGTTCAAGAACCCCAGACGGTGGCGCCTGCACCCCAACTCTGTGCCCCCTGTGTCCCTCTGCAATATCACTCCCTCTTGGCCCAGCGGCCGCACAAGTCCAGATGAGATTCGCTGCAAGAATGAACATGACGCGCCAGGTGGCATGTTTGCACCGTCCTCCTCCGGGCCAGAGTTCCTGCGTGCCACTCTCTGTAAACAATCTGCGTGGTTGATGCCCCCCGGCCATGCCTTCCCTGGGCTGCGCTCAAATGTCACTTCCTCAGAAGCTGCCAGTCACTACCTCCTCCAGAAACATTGCCCACCGCCCCCAGGACAACGCCCACCAATCACAGATCCAACTCCTATTGATCCCATATACAACAGGGCATAAGGCTGTCTGGCCCTGTGCCATCCTTGGAGGGGGCGGAGATTGGGGGGGGGGGGCAGACACTGTGCCCATCCATCTCCTTGAAGGCCCTCCTCTTTTTCGCTGTCCCTCGACATCACCGAGCAGCTCCTTCTCCAGGGCCGGTCTCTCCTGCTCACCCGTCCACAGGACGGACGACAAGGCCTGGCCATCCTCGTGTCCCGGACACGTTCCGTCTGTCCTTCTTTTGGTGACATGTCCTCGTGCTTCTGACCACCCGAGGTGCTTCCCAGGCTCCCCCCAGGCCAGCCTTCACAGACACCAATTTGCTGCCCATCGACCTTGCTCCTGGTCCGGCGTTCCCATGCACATCCCGCCGGGGACATCCGATTGAAAACCCACAGGGGACGTCTTCGCTCGCCGTCTCTTCAGAGTGGTCTCCTGCCTCTGATTTGCCCCTCACGGGGCGTGACTGCTTGGCTACCTCTTCCAGCCTCGGTTGGGAGTCAGGGTAACATGGGATCCGGGATGATTCCAGTCTTTTCTCGATGATCATGGTGCGCTCTGGGTCCCGCTGTGAGAATGACAAAACCAACTTAAAACCACTAGCCCTCCAGTTGACTCTCAGGCGACGACCCCTGCTGGTGTCCTGTCTCGGGTGGGTTTGCCAGCTGTGGACCACTGGGCCTTTCTAAGGAAGCATGCGGAACCTCTAACCGTTGGTGAGAAGCCAGTTAGTTGTGTGAGCCTTTTTTCATCACGGAGAGAGTCCAGATCAGGAACACGGGAGGAACCGGAAAGCGATGGCAGGAGGGCAGGGTTCGGAAGACCTGCTTTTCATGTGGCTTGAATTTCAAAGATGTCAACTGTTTATCGCCCCCCTTCCGCCCCCATCTCACTCCTTCCCCCAAAGAAAATTAAACCAAAAAAGGAGGCGGGGAGAGCATTCGTTCCTTATTAAAATGATTACTCTTAAAACATAGCCACCGGAGGAGAAGCATTATTCGGTTCCTTCTAGTTTTTACCTCTCCTTATCCTACCTGGAGATACAGGGAGCCCTGGTGGAGCTGCTGGGTAAGCACTGGACTGTGAACTATAAGGTCGGGGGTTCGAATCCAGCAGTGGCTCTGAGGGAGCACAACGAGGCTGCCTGCACCTCTGTAAATGGACAAGGCTTTGGAAACCCTGGTAGGGTCATTCTGAATCAGAATCTACTTGATGACAGTCGGGGTTCGGGGGGTAGCCGGTATTCTAAACTAGAAAGAGGCGTAGAAAAAAATGCCTTTTCAGTGAAGGGGACATACACAGGGAGCAAGCCGTGATGAATTCCTTTTGAACACAGACCAGACATAGATGTCTTGCTAGCTTGTAGCTGCATTGGAAAGTAGCCGATGGCAGATGTAGTTAGGTTAAAATGTAACACTTTATCATTTGATCTTTCTGACCCATTTCAAAGTTACTCTGGTTTTTAACATTTTCTGCTCTCTGTTCCATGAGGTTTTTTTCTTTGTTACTGTTGTCAGCTTTTGTTTATTTTTGTATGCTTATCAGTCTATACAACCCTGGATGGGTGGACCTAGTGGGACAGTCACTGGATTAATGGTTTCTTGGGAGGTAGGAGCTAAAAACCAGGTGTACCAACAAGAAGGAAATGTTCTAAACTTGATTGTGGTCATGGCTCTTCCCTGGAACCATCACTTGTCACTTTATACTATGTCAGAGGTTTGACCCTGGGGACCTGGGCACCTATACTCTGCCCAGTTAGCCTGGAGGAAGTGGCATTTCAGGGACCACCAACTAACCACTGCGTCCCCTCTCCCACAGGAGCCACCCTGGGCACCCCTCCACCTCACACACATTTCCTGGTCTTGTGCCCACAGGCGATGGCCAAGCCCCAACCCCAAGGACCAAGACATCATGGTAACTCCAGGCCCTGCCTTTGAAAAGCCAACAGTGAGCCTTTCTCTCTGCCAGGCCAATGAGCAATCAGGCTCTGGAGTTTCCAGGTTGTTGGGGGCTTGGGCAGGGGGGCGGGCTGGGGGGGGGGGGGGCGGCTCCCTGGGTCTTCAAATGGCAGCTGTCGGAGGGGCCATGGTTAGGGACCAGCTCGAAATGAGGCCCCAAGGGGCCCGAATGCTTAAGTCCTGGGCTTCAGAGATAGGCTTAGAGGCCTCCTTCCAGAAGACACAGCAAACCCACTGTGGGGAGTCCATTCTGACTCTGTGGAAGGTTTCCAGGTGAGTTACCTCACGTGGCTCTTCCAGCTAAAGTCCCTAACTCCCACCAAATGAACTTTTCCCCCTTTGTAGTGGGTCTGCCAGAAGGTGGGGGAAGAGGTGGCTAGAATTCACCTGTAGTTGTGAATAGTGCGGAGTGGCATCCTGCTGGGTATAGGAGTCCTCTGAGAAACGGGAGGCGTCAGCCAGGATCAGCAAGAGCCAGGAATGGAGTGAGGTCTCCGGACTGGGGATCCCTGCACAGTGATCCGCCTGGATCCAGCTGAAAGCTGGACCATCAGAGGAACAGTAGCAGGACCAGGAGCCAGGGCAGGGCATAGAGGGGTTTCCCAAGCCACGGAGCAGGCCAAGCTGAGGGACCGTGTGCAGGAGGCTGGCTTGTCGAGGGGGGCCTCTGGAGACTTCATTGGGGAACTTGAACTTTCTGACCCACAGGAGTCGAAAGGAGTGCCTTCCGGCTGAGGCTGGCTGGAGTGGCTGCCTCTGGGCACTCCTTTCACGGAGGTGGGCTGTGCTGGCCTCCAGAATCAATCTCAAAGCCTTCGGATTGAGGCTTAGAGCAGAGTGGGAAGCACTTGGAGTATTTCTTAGCAGCCTCGATAAAACTTTATAACATACCCCGCCTGGCGGTATACAACCCAACCCTGAACATTTCTCCCTGACTCCACTACTTACCTGCCTCCATAAACCCTTTCATCATGAATTTTGTCTGACTTCTGCATCATTATTGTAAGGGGTCCTGGGTCCTGAGAGGTAAGATAGAGAACACTATGACAACGCAGGAAGGCTTTGCACATCTTCATGGGCGCGGTGCGCAGACAGCCTCACCTTTCTCCCACAGAGCTGGTGGTGGCTTTGAACCGTCAACCCCAAGGTTAGCAGACCCGAGCTTACCTGACAGTGCCACCAAGGGTTCTTCTGAAAGATCAGAGCCACAGACCACCATCCCCAGAGCAGTTCCCCTCTGGCACCCAGTGTGGCCACGAGTCCACTGTAACTTCCCAGAGATTCCATGGGAGCCTGCCAGGATGGCCCCCCACCCCCCACCCCCTCTCAGGTGGCTCTCCTTATCTGGCCCGAGACTGGCCAGAACACGGTCTTCTCGGTCTCAGATTAAGGATGAGCAGTACACTGTTGGAGGAGCCCTGGTGACGCAATCGGCATGGTTGGCAGTTCAAGACCATTAGTAGCTCGAGGGAGACTGGGCTTTCTACTCCCTTAAAGAGCTAGTCTGAAACCCACAGGGGGTCGTTGAACCAGCAGCGACTCTCCGACCAGGAATCTGGTTTGGAGCACACAGCTAGATCCAGGCAGACTGGCAAAATCCTCTTTTGCGTGGAGGCAACGGTCTCTTGGCTGAAGACAGCTACCCAAGGCCACCCTTGGTTCAGGCAGGACTGGATGGCAGCTGGGCCAGCTCTGGCCTGGCCCTGCTTCGAATCTTGGCTGGGTGCTCGTGGGCAAGTCATTTCCCTTCCTCTGAAGGCACAGCTACTCCTAGGACCAGCCTCTGGGAATTCTCCTGTGAGCAAATCCTCCAGACAGGATATTTCCAGGGCAGTGGTCGAGCGGCGGAGTCTGCACCTTCTGCCCATGGCAGGGTTCCGTGTCCGGCCTGAGCATCTCCTGGGCAGTCATCGCCGTCCGTCGCTGGGGGGCCTGTGTGCTTCCACGCCGAGAGATTTCGGCAGAGCTTCGGGGTGCAGACAGATAGGAAGGCAGGCCCGGTGAGCTACGGACTTCCAAGCCTTGGGAAGCACAAAGGTTGCATGTTTTTGAGACGGTAGCCTCTTGTTCCTTGGTGCATGGGGGTTGGGTTCTGACATTTGTAAAGCATTGAGAACTTTGCTTCCGGAGTGGCCCTGGGCGACCAGCTTCCTGAGGGGCTGACAGGGCAGAGATCCAAGACCTCACCCAGCTTGAGACACCCTGCCCCTGTCCCCACGCCCACCCCTCTCCAAGAGCCACTTGAGTACACTTGAGTTCCAAGTATTGGTTTTAGAACTACCTTGGGACATACCCCAAGAGCCCCTGGGGGTCGAGTGGGTGTGGGCTGCAAAACACAGGGTCGCCGGTTCAAACCCGCCAGCTGCTCCCAGATTGAAGACGGAAGGTGTCTACTCCTATGAAGAGCTGACGCTCCACCCGCTGGGCCCCGGCGGCGCAGTGGTTGTGGGCGGGACTGCGGACCACAGGGTTGAGGGTTCAAATCCAGCAGCAGCTCTCCAGGAGCAAGGCTGGGCTTCCTATTCCCACCAGGGCAGTGATGCCCCCTCCACTCCCTCCCCCCACCCCAAAAAAGGAAGCGCTGCTGCTCCAAACATCTCATGACTAGCTCTTCCCTGCCCGGCAGGGTCTCGGAGGCAGAAGCCACAGGATGGCAGGAGGTCGATGGGCTGGGGACACCTGTCCCAGCCCTCGCCCTCTCAGGGAGCCGGTGGTCCTGCAGAGGCCTCGGCACAGAGGCGGACAAAGGGCTGCCCACGTGACTTTATCCTTTTCTACTTTATTACTTCAAATTAACAACCACAATAAAGCTCAAAAAAGCCCAATATTTACACAGGAAAAAAGTACAAAATTCCCCCAAAAGTTCTTCAGTATTTTTTTTTCAGTTTTTTTAAATTACAAAGTAATAAAAAGCTTTGCTCTTTAATTTAAAAAAAAGAGAGAAGAAAACAAGGGGAAACAGAGGTAAATAAATTAGGAAACAGACAGGAAGAAAACAAACAGAACTAAAAACAGACTGGAGCGAAGGAGGAAGGGTGGCCAGACCCCCACACCCGGCCTGCCCTGGTGCCTCCTCTCAAGAGGGCGGCCAGGGGGAGGGGCCAGGCAACTGGCAAGACCTCGGAGTGAATTTTTAACCCAAGAGCTGGAAGCGTCTGGAAGTGGTCTCCACAGACGGGCAATGGGTGTGAGGGGTTGTCACAGGCGTATGACAGTGTGGGGGCAGTGGGGTGGTGAGCACTCTGTGTCCCCTCCCTGAGGGACCTGGCGGTCACCGCCTACCCCATGTCCTTGTCTGGGGGGAGAACAGGAACGGCGTCTGGCAGGTGGGGCTGGAGCACCTGCTGTCCAGGGGAGTACAGGTCACAGACAGACACACAGGCGCCAGGACACCCGACCCCTTCCGCCTCTCCGTGGGCTGCAGAAGGTCTTCCTGGGGAGGCGTGGGAGGGTCCCGGAGGCTCAGGAGAGGGGGTCCTGGGAAAAGCTCCACACGAGGAGTCGGCCACCATCATCTTGGAGGGGGGCGGGCTGTGCTGTGTCCTGGGGCTCCGGGCTCACCGACGTCCGGTGGGATGAAGCCCACTGCCCTCTACCACCCGCCCAGACCCCCTCCCTGGGGCCTGGTCCGCAGGCCCCTCCCTGGGGCCTGGAGCGAGTGGCTCCATCTTCCTGTCCAGCTGGGGTCCCCGTGGTGACCGGGCCGGGGTGGGGGTGGGGCCTTGGCACGTAGCACGGGCCGGGGTGGGGGTGGGGCCTTGGCACGTAGCACGTGCAGCCTGGCATCGAGGGAGCGTTTGGCAGCCTGAAGGTCGGGGTGGCGGGGAACGCAGGGGAGCATCCTCTGTGGGGAGGGCACCCCCTCTCTGTGCCGTTGGCAAAAATGAAAATAATCAAACGAAATCCATCGTCGGGTTTTGTGCTGGGTGTTTCTCTTTGTGTTCTTGTGTAATTTTGCTCCCCCCCGTCTTTTTTGTTTGTTTGTTTTTAAAATGAAAATACAGTGGAGACACTAGGAGAAAGGCAAAAAGGAATGGGGTCAGATGACGTCCGGCCACCACTCGGTCCCAGCCCCCCCTGCAGCTCCTGTCACTTGTCCTTCTGGGCCCCAGCGCCTGGCTCAAGGCCCAGCCCAGAGCCAGGGTGAGGACATGGACTCCCTGTCCCTGCTGTCCTCTCAGGGAGAGGGGACTCCTCCCACCACCCTACCACCCCCGCCTGCCCTGCCCTGGGCCTGCGCAGTGCTCAGGAGAGGCTGGGCCGGGGGCCCAGCTCTGCTGGGGGAGGGGGGGGAGGTATTGCTACACGGCAAGCCACGCCCCCGGTGTCCTGGTGTGAGCCGAGTCGGACGTGTAACCCCAGCCGGCCAGGGAGTCCAGGCTGAGCTGCAGGCAGGCCAGGCCGGGCCGGGCCGGGCCTCCCTCCCGGATGGCTCGGCCCTGCCCTGCCCTGAGTGTTGACAGCGAAGAACCCAGACTGGGAGCTGCAGAAGCCAAGCCCTGGAGGCCAAGCAGGGGCCCCTGGCCCTGCCTCTTGAGAGAGCGAGGGCTCAGAACTCGTGTTGGTGGCGGGAAGGGAGCTCGGTTTCAACAGGATGGCCCTGGGCAGGCCTGGCCGGCGCTAAGGTCTCAGTAGCAGGACCCGGACTCTTTAGCTCCCCTGAGGCCCGTGGGTTTGGGGGCTGCCCAGGCCCACCCACCTCTCCCCCCAGGCCTCCTGCGAAGATCCACTCACCTAAGCAAACACTGTGCGGTGGGGGCCTCTCCTCACTTCCCCAGGTGGTCAAATGGCACGCTTGTCTTCGGGGAGGGGACACGACGGGGAGGGAGGAATAGCAGGTTAAGTCCCTTTAGTGGCTGATGGTGAGGGTTTGGCTTATCTCGTCCCACTAGGGACTCCCCACCAAGCCCCCAAGCCGGAGGACAGGTTGGGAGAAATCTCCTGGACCCAGAGGGCCTCCACCCCGAAGGTCAGGAGAACAGGGCCCAGACATGGCTGTGACCCCTGCCGGCCACATGCAAGCCATCGGCCCCTGGGCTCCACTTCTGCACAGACAGACTCCCAGCTCTCTGCCAGCCCCAGTTGTTGGGGCTCCTTCTTCACCCGGGATTGTGGGAGGAGGACCACGGACAGGCGTCCCTCTGTGCCTGCCAGTACACCTGCTCTGGGCCACGGGAAACCACCAGCCCCCCGACTTCCCTACCCCAAACGTGGCCGCCGAGTGGCGGCGGAGGACGCCAGGACGCAGTCCTGCACTCTTATCCACGCTGACGGGGGCTCCCAGGGACTTCCTGCCAACAGCGAGGTAAGTACCTCTTCCAAGCCCCCTGGGTCTCCATCCAGGATGGCCTGGGACGCCCTGCGCACCTCGCTGAGTGATTAGACCCCAGGGGGCGCCACCCCACGAGGGTCTGCCCAGCGGAAAGGGCTGACCAGAGGTTACTGCCAAATCAGAGGCCAGACGGGACTTGGGGTTGGGGAGGACGGGCCGGGTCTGGGAGGCGGACGCTCACCTGTGAAGCTGAAATCCGGGAGACCTCTTGTCGTCCAGTGAGGTCGGAGGACGAGACGTTGGCGGGGGCGCCCCTGTGCAGCCTCATGCTCACCTTCCTCTCCCTGTCGACCCGTGAGATCGCTCTGGGAGAAGTATTGCCTGCAGGACCAGGGAGGCCAGCCTCAGCCCCAGCCCCAGCCCCCCATCTCAGCCTCAGCCTCAGCAGAAGGCCCCACCCAGCACCCCGCTCTCTCACCAGCTTGCTGGATGCGGGAGGCCGGGGTGGAGCTCACGGGCTCGGCGGCACTGCGGAGTCGGTTGGCAGTAGCCCCTGTGGGGGGGCCAGGGGGCAGGGCCCGGGTCGCGGACCCCCGCAGCTGCCCCATCCTCTCCTCTCGCTCGTGTTCTCGCCGCTCCCGGTCCATGTCCTCGGGGTTCCGGGCTGCACCCTGTGGGGCCGGAGAGAGAGAGAGACGGCTTCAACTCTGAAGGCAGGGTGCTGGGGCCCCACAGTCCTGCAGGGCAGGGCAGCATCCCAGAGACCCTGGGCCACCGAACCCCCACAGACCAGGAAGACAAGTCCCGCGAGGCCTGGAAAGGACCCAGGGTCACACACACAGCCTAGAGAAAGCCACACCACCTCCTGAGAAGGTCGGGAGGGTCCAGAACACTGGCCCCTGGAGGCTCTCAAACCCATCCAGGCATGTGTTCAGAGGGCCACCGACAGAGGGACCAGGCTAGGTCCGGAGAGGAGAGGACACCGCCCCCCACCCTGCTCCCCCCCAGTTACAAAGCTCACTGGAGGCAGGGTCCGGCCCTGAACCAGCTCTCCTGCAGCCTGCAGAGAGCTCTGCCCGCACAGCCCCTGCCAGGTGGGAGCTCAGGGAGCCGGAGCAGAAACAGGGCTAGAGGCCGCCATGGAAGAGAAAGAGGTCCCGACAGGACAGGAGCGGTGGCCCCAAGCCTGCCCTCCAGCAAGAGAGGCTGAGAGAGGAGGAGGTGCAGGAGGGCACCTGGTGGGTTACCTAGTTGGTCCTGGGGCCATCCACGGGGAAGGGCGGGGGGCTGCATCTGTGGAGGAGAGAGCTGCGGGCTGAGTGGTGGGCCGCTCGCTGCCCCTGGACCCCTCCTCGGAGCAGCTCTGGGATCAGCCTGATCCCTGAATCTTAGCCAGAAGGTGGGGCCCCCACCAAGAGGCCTGGTGACCTCTGCCCGAGGTCCCCCAGGGCACACAGCTCAGGGGCGGGGCTGAAATCTGATGGTGGCTCTCTGTCCCTGGACCCACTCTGCACCCTGGGCTGGGGGCAAGGGATACTCCCCGGCTGGCACAGGCCTCCTGCTGGTCCTCCCAGGGCTCCCTGCTGCCCTCCCACGCCACTCACGGTTACAGGCTAACATGAGCCAGCAGCCAGGTGTCAGCTGGGGAAAGAGGCGCCGTGGCTCAGGGCGGCGGCATGCTCTGGGACCGGCAGCGGCGGAGGGGAAGGCGTCCCCACAGCCCCCCAGCGACGCCTCAAGAACCACACACCAGAGCACGCCTTCTCGGCCTTTATTGGTCCATAAGCACAAAGGACAGCATGGCTACACTGTGCGCCCCCTCCCACAGCGCCACGTGGCTCCTTCCTCTCCAGGCTGGCCGAGGGGTCTCAGAATGGTGGCTCCAGGATCCCAGTCCTGAGATGGCATGCCCCCTGGGGGCAGTTCTCCAACGGGGTCCTTTCCAGGGCGGGTCTGCAGCTCCAGGTCCCCCAAGGAGTCCGGTGAGGAGCCTGGTCCCTCCCGTGACGGCCTGGCCGCGGGAGGCGGGCGCCGGCGTCTCCCAAGGACTCCTGAAGTCAAGCCGCCCCACCGTGTGGTCCAGAGGCGAAGAAGGCGGCCGGCAGATTAGCCCAGCTTCTGACTTGAGGGTCTGGTTCCCTCCCAGGGCGGTGGTCAGAGCGCCTGGCCCGGCTTGAGAGAGCCCGGTCGGTCTTGGTGCACAGCCCCATGTGGGGCTCTGTCCAGGGGTCCTTCCTTGTGAGCTGTGTTCTAGAATGTTCTGCGGCCTCCTGAGGGCCCGTCTGCTGGAGCTGATGGGCCCCTCGGGTAATATGAGGATTTGAGCTGAGGCGGCGAAGGTGACCAAGGAGTGTTCTTTCCCAGGCCATTCGTGTTAATCCATTCCAGGAGGGACTGCCGGACGGGACTGCGAGAACTCTGCACCCCTGGTGTCCAGGCGAGGAGCTGTTGCGTCCAGCCCTTGGCCTCACTTCCACCCCCAGCCCGCCCCCAGCAGGGGGGCAACAGAGGCCTCCTCTCTGAGGCCCGGGGTCTGTGGGACCCCTGCCATGTGTGTGTGCCTGGCCCCTCCCAGTGGGCGTCCTGGAGAGCCAGCCTTGGTGGCGAGCGTCTTCCAACGTTGGCAGCGCCGGGCAAGGAGGGGGACACCAGGGAAGAGCAGCGACTTTAATGGGTTCTGGTGCAGTACAGGGGCCGCCAGCGGACCTGGCCGGGGAGCCTTCTCTCCCGTGCCCGTCAGGACCCTCCAGGGTGGTGGCCGCCACCCATCCTCCGACTGTCCAGGCCCTCAGGACACCTCATCGCCACTCCACGGCGGTGCCCGCTCACCACCACCACCCCGTGGGACACCTCCTTGGCATCTGGCACTTGGTGACTGCAGGACCGGGTCCCGGGGTCCAGACTACAGGCCAATAGTTTTGGGGGGGCAGCTCCTCCGCCTCCTCCAGCTCCTCCACCGGCCTATCTGGGGGGGCCTGGGTGCCCAGGGGCGCCGGGCACCTGGAAGGGACAGACAGCACACAGGTCTCAGCCTCCTGGGCTGGCCCCGCCAAGGGTTCCGTCATGGAGAAGCTAGGAGTTGGAGGGGGGGGTCCTTACCAGTAGGCGGGTGGGTTTGCGGGCCCAGCGCAGGGGTGGGGGCGGGGGGAGGGTGGAGCCATGGCTTCGCTGTCACGGGGCTGAGCCCGGCTCGGGGAAGCCCCCTTTTCCAGAAGAGATTTGAAACAAGACATACGGACCGTGTCACAGCCTCCGGAGCCAGGCACAGCTGGCCAGCGGCGCCCTCCCACCCACCCCCTGCCACCCCCCTACCTCCCCACCCCCACCCCCGACCACCTGGACCCTTACAAGAGGGAGATCGAATGGCCGACGAGAAGGACCCAAGGTCCCGTGACCAGGATGAAAGACGCCAGCGTGGAAGGGTCCACGCTGGCCGGGGGGTGCCCGGCGAGGGGGGCGGCCGGGGAGGCGCACAGCAGGATGAACAGGAGGATGTAGGTGACCATCAGGGCAGCAGGGAGGCTCGCCAGCGTCACCCAGCACCTGCCCAGGGGACCTAGCAGGGACCTGACGCCCAGCCAGGCGAGGCGCACCCTGCTGTAAGGTGGGGGATGCCCCCGGCTGACACCCATGAGGGAGGAGTAGGGGTGGCAGGGGGGCTTCGGGACCCCCGCGAGGTCGCTCGCCCCGTCGAGCTCATAGCTGCCGCTCCTCGGGAGTCCCGCCCGCCACCGGGCCACGCGGCCCTTCTGAGCCAAGGTCTGCCCCGTCCAGCCCGCCCTGCCCGCCTTGGCCTCCGGGGGACTCACGAATTTGAGCATGTTCCAGTCGAAGACATAGTCGTAGGAGAAGCCCTGCCTGTGGAAGAGGTTGCGGAAGAGCTGGCGCAGGTAGGAGTAATCAGGCTTGTCGTCAAACCGCAGGGAGCGGCAGAAGTTGAGGTATGTCGAGAACTCGGCTGGCGGGGGGGGACAGAGAGGCCATGGCGGGGTCACGCGCCCAGGCGCCCCAGCAGCCGGAGCTGTCCAACCCTGCCCACCATCCCTGCAAAAGTCTCCACCCCACGAGGGCGGGGCCAGAGGAAGGCAGGCTGGGACCCTGGGACCCCCATGACAGCTGCTGGCACTCCTGGGGACCCCGGGACAGTGGCCTCTTCCGTAAGCTGGCTCTGAAGGAACCTCCTCACTCCTGACTCTTCCCCTGCTCTGGTGGAAACGTCTGGGGACAGGGGGCGTGGCCGGTGGACGGCTGTCCGATGCTCAAGGAATGTGCAGAAGCCCCCGCTCCAAAACCAGGACAGGAGGAAGCACGCTCACGTCTCAGAGAGTGGGGCGGGTGGGCAGGAGGTGGGGAATGGCGGGAGGTCCCGGGAGACCAAGGGGAGAGTGGGTGGGAGACCGAGCTCCACAGCCCAACGGGGGTGGGGGGTGGGGTGTCTGGGCCTGCTCGCTGGACCTGCCCCCGGTGTCAGGGGACCCTCATTTTGGCTGGGGCGGACCCTGCCCCTCGCCCTCCCCGGAGCTAGCCCCCCCACTGCAGACTCACAGGGATAACCTTTGCACAGGGCCTCGATGGGCGTGGACATCTTCTTCTCACTGATGCGCTCGTACTTCTGGCGCTTGGTGGCGGCCTTGAGGCCCTGCCAGGGCAGGGAGCCCAGGTTGAAGTACATGAGCACGTAGCCCAGGCTCTCCAGGTCATCACGCCGGCTTTGCTCTGCGGAGGAGGGGGCGGGGCGGTGAGGCCGAGGGCCCAGCCAGGGGGCCTTTCCCGGAAATGAAGGAGGATGTGTGTGAGTTACGGTTTACGGTGCCAACCTGGCCAAGGGGCACACAGGGATTCACTGCAGGGTGGAGAGAGAACTGGCTCAGGGAGCCTCGCCTGTCTGGTCTTTCGTTCTCTGGTGGTCAGACCAGGGTGCGGCCGCCTCAGCTGGTTCCCTGCCTCAGCTGGTGGGGCTCACTCCCTTCTAGACATCCCTGAGGAGAAGCCACAGGGACTGACCCTGGTGCAGCCCTGGGTACTGGAGCAGCCGCATGGAGACCCCTGCCAGGGCCGAGATGCTGACAATGCCCCTGGCTCCAAAGACTTTCGACCCACTGGCCTGTGATAGTCGCTAACTTGGGGTGGGGGGCGGGGGCACACCCTCTCCAGGCCCCCTTCTCACCCTGGCCGCAGCAGAGAAGGGGCCTCAGGCTCCAGCTCTCTCTGTCCAATCAGCCCAGGCCCCTCTATTCACTCAACACCCCTGCAGCCAGGGCCTCCTTGCCCGCCGGCCTGGGGTCAGAGCAGCATAACCTTAAGCCCGCTAGGTGACCCCTCTCAGCCGCTTGTACCAAGGGCACGCCCAGACCCCCCGCCAGGGCTGCTGGGAAGCAGCAGTCAGGTCCCTGGGGCTGACCCAGGGACGCAGGCCTCGGCTGGGGCGGGGAGCTCTCAGAGTGGGGGTCCCCGGGGTCGCGGCCGGAAACGGCCGCCTGGCACGCACCGATGCCCAGGTGGGTGTTGATGGAGGCGTAGCGGGCCGTGCCCGTCAGGTTCTTGTTCTCGCGGTAGGGGATGTGCTGGTGGGTGCGGGCGTCGCGGTACTTCTTGGCCAGGCCGAAGTCGATGATGTAGACCAGGTTGCCCTTCTTGCCCAGCCCCATGAGGAAGTTGTCGGGCTTGACGTCCCGGTGGATGAAGTTCTTGGAGTGGATGTACTCGATGCGGCTGATCTGCGGGGCGGCAGGTCACTCAGTGAGCGGGAGACAGGGGAACCCAACAGGCGTGGGATGGAGGGGGGGCCGGACCCGCCCTAGAAAATCCACATGGGAGTTCTCACTCTGGGGAGGGAAGTTATCTGTCTCTGGACTAGGTATGGAAATGTCATGGGGAAGGGGGGCTTCTGGGAGGAGGTGACATCCCAAAGAGGTTCAGAGGGAAGGTGTGCGTGTTCACGTGAGAGGACGGAGGGGAGGCTAAGCAGAGAGGAAGGCCAGCCCCAGACACACAGCTGGGCAAGGAAGCTGGCGGGGG
This sequence comes from Nesogale talazaci, assembly GCA_004026705.1. Classification (NCBI taxonomy): domain Eukaryota; kingdom Metazoa; phylum Chordata; class Mammalia; order Afrosoricida; family Tenrecidae; genus Nesogale; species Nesogale talazaci. Next base: position 68,476 of record PVJH01010514.1, read on the forward strand.
GTGGGGGTGGGGGGGTGGTCTGCAGGGGCTCTGCCCATCCCTGGGATCCAGGGAGCTGGAGTGAGGGGGAGCCAGCAGCTCTGGGGGGAAGGTGGGGATGACTCAAGCCAGGCGCAGTGAGTGTACTGGTGGTAAAACTATAGGACAACACTTGTCTCCTGGCCACCAGAGGACACCAGAGTCAGGTGGATACCCACACCCTTCTCTTTCCTGCAAATAAATTTTTAAAAAGCTCCCACGGGCATTGGCAGTTGGCCATCTGCCTTGTGGGTCCACGCGGTCCCCCATGGGCCGCAGCCTTTGTCTCCCAACTGGACAGCTGGGGTTGGGGGTCTCCTGACCAAACCGGGGTCTCTGAGTCGCTCACCCTGTGACCCTGATGACCTGCCCCACCCCCCACGCCATGTGAGCACCTCTCCAGGTGGAGCCTAAGGGGGGCGCGTTCTATGAGGCTTCACAAAGAGACTCGGGACCTCAAGGTGGCTCATTTGGGGGGTGGGCTCTGGTCCAGGACCCCCACAACCAGACGACAAGGTGGGGGAGCCTGCCCACAAGACAGCCGAAGCAGCGCGCTGGGGGCCCCTGGGAGGGAGTCAGCTCCAGGCTCTCCCCCGAGGTGTCCGGCTCAGCAGGGCTGGAGGTGGGCCGGGATGGGCCTTTTCAACTATCTCTTCACCCCACCCCCCACCCCCCCAGCAGGGGCCAGGCCCCTTCTCGGCCCCCACTTCTGGGTCCTGGGAGGCAGGAGGGCCGGGGCGGCTCACCATCTGGTCGGCCAGCAGCAGCACGGTCTTGAGGCTGAACTTGCGGGAGCAGAAGTTGAACAGGTCCTCCAGGCTGGGCCCCAGCAGCTCCATGACCATGACGTTGTAGTCCCCCTCGGCACCACACCACTTGATGGACGGGATCCCCACTGGGGGCCGGGCGGGGGGCTTCATCAGGGGCTGCTCGCCCCCCCACGCCCCCTCCCCCCGTGAGACCGACCCCCACCCACACCCCCTCACCTCCGCCCTGCATCATCTTGTAGAACTTGCTCTCGATGTGCAGCTGGGGGTGCTTCGTCTTCACACACTCCAGCTTGATGGCCACTTCTTCCCCGGACGCGATGTTGGCACCTGCCGGGGAGGAGTCCAGAGGGACCAGGGTGTCACCTCGGCCGGCCGCCCCGGGAAGGGACAAAGGGAGAAGCTGCCGGCCTGGAGCTGGGAGGAGGGGCAGGCGAGGCTGGCGGGAGCAGGACCAGGCCTGACAACCAGAACCCCTGTGGACCCCAAGGTTAACCGGAGGCTTGGCGGGTGACCTAAAGGTTGCTGGTTCTGGTCTACCCAGGAGGCACTGGAAGAAAGGCCTGGTGGCTGACCGGTCACTGAGACACAGGGCGTGCAGTCCCACTTTGAGCCAATGTGGGGCCTGTCAGGCGGTGGGGTGCACCACCAGCCCAGGGGGCGGGCAAAGGTCTTCACCCCCGTGGTACAGACACGCGAACAGAGACACAGGCCTTCCCGTCTAGGGAAGAGGAAACTGGCGGCATCTCCCTCACCCCAGCTCCTCACCTGCAGCCCTGGGGGCTCTACAAAGAAACACCGTCAAGCCCAGCCCAGCCTGGCCCTCGGGAAGCCACAAGAGGGGCCAGGTCCCCATAGCCCCTGCCCCCTTGCCTCAGTTTCCCCAGCGAGCAGAACAGGGGAGCTGATTTGAGCTGACAGGGAGTCTCTCCTCTTTCAGGCCAGAAATCCCTCTGGCTCCAGTGATTGAAGTGGGGCGGGGCTAAGGAGGCACAGAGGGTTAAGCGCTCGGCGGCCACCCCCAAAGGCTGGTGGTTCGAGCCCACTGGCCGCCCTGCAGGTGAGAAACAAAGCACATCTGCAACCCATAGAGATGTTCGGCCTCGGAGGCCGGCACACGCCTCTGCTCGGCCCAAACGGGTCCCTGGGAGTCGGAACCCAGCAGACGGCAGTGGGCTGGGTTTGGCTCCGTCCAAGGGCCCTCGGAGGCAGAACAGGAACTCGGGGCGGGGAGGGAAGTGAGCTATTAAAGTGGCTGGAACACCTGGGCAGCATCTGGGGGGTCGAGACGCGGCGCTCTGGACGTGTCTCAAGCCAGCCAGCCTTCCGTGTGTTTCCCCAAAGAGAGAGATAAGCAGCCGCGTCGTGGCCTGAATTGTCCCCCCAATAGATGGCCACATGGCTGGACCATGAGTCTCAGTGGTCTGGCAGCTGTGGGAGAGTGCATTATTCTCCATGAGGGGATCTGCGGCAATCTGGTCATCAGTAAGCAAGGGACCAGGGGGCCAGGGGACCAGGGGGCCAGGGGGCATGGTCACTGTCCTAATCCACCCCAGAGGAACTTCCCTGAGGGATGGACCCGTACCTTTCACCTTACAGGAAAGAAATAGGAGGACACTGTGACCAGAGAGGGACCCAGAGAGAGAGCTGGGGGTGAAGCATGACCTTTGGACCCGGGGTTCCTACACTGAGAGCCTCCTAGAACCCGGGGAAGAGGAGGACACTGGGAGATTCCCAGGGGTGCTGGGCCCCCAGGGGCTGAAAGGAGACCAGTCCTGCTCTGGAGGCCACAGAGGGCGAGAGGCCGAGTCTGGTCTTCCGGCCTCCTACCTGGGAGGGGAAGGCCCCCACGGACGGGTGGGATTTATAACAGCGGCGCTGGGGAACTCGGTGCCAGCGCCAACACTCTGAAAACCAGGGTGACCTCTATCTCCTAAGTTGGCTCCCCTGCAGGCCCCACTCTGGGCCCCACTCAGGTGCAGGCCCTCGGAAGTGCGTGGACCCCGGGCCGGAGAGCCGCCTACAACCCCAACGCCCCCCATGGACGGGGGCCTTGTCGAAGGCTGTGCAGCCACAGGAGCAGACAAGGAGGCGGGCCTCACTCAGCCACGCAGGCAACTCCCAGGATCTCTACTCAGCACAGACCAGAGCCAGAGAGCCCCAGCCTGCTGAGCTCTAAGCCCCCTGACGGACGGCAAAACCCGGCGACCGTGGGGCTGATTCGGACTGCTGAGCCTGAGTGGATCTGCGCAGCCTGAGTCCTGGCAGAGCTGTCCCAGGAGGCTCTCGGTGGCTGCGTGTGGGGAAGCAGACGGCCGGGCATTTTCTTTCTGAAGGACCCCCGGGTGGGTTTGAACCACCCACCTTCGATCAGAGTGCACACAGCGCGGGCAGACCCCTCGTGCGGTCCTGGCACAGCTTGAACTTGAACATTAAGTTCTGTGACCATAACTAAGGACCCCGAGTAAAAGTCTCTCAGCGAGGGACGAGGAATGTGGATGCTGACGGACAGGCTGGTGATCGGAAGCCGGGAGGGAAAAAACAGACGGGGCGCCCTGCTCCCGCACAAGCCTTGTCAGCCCCCCTGCCTCCCCGGCAGTCGGAATCTGTCCGAGAGGGTCAGGTCGGCCGTTCCCAACCACCTGCTGCTCCGGGGGAGGAAGCTGGCCTTTCTCTGAAGCAAGTCACCCTGTCCTGGAGGCTCGGCTGTGAGTTTTGTTGTTTTTACAGGCTTGCTCCACAGTGTAACACATTTGGAGGAAATGGGAATTTGGGATGAGGAAAGCCCAGGGCTAAGTTTGAAAGGCAGCTTCCTCGCTGACCTTGGGCGAGGAAGGCAGGGGTGGGGGGCAGGGGAGGGGAGCCCTGGGGGTTTCCTAGGTGACAAGCAAGCACCCCCCCCCCTTCAGCGTGAACCGTGGGAGGGACGGGGATGCACCTGGGGGGAGGGAAGGGGGGGCAGGGAGAGGGCCCAAGAGAAAGCAGACGTCTAAGAAATATTGATGGCAACGAGTGGACACTTGTACTTGACCCAACGGAGGTGTGGATTGTTAGAAGAGCTTTAAGAGCCCTCCAGCAAACGTTTCTGTGCTTGGTGCTTAAAAAAAGCGGCCGGTGGTGTCTTCTCCATTCTTTTGCACCCACTCAACGCTCCAACGGAGTCCCTGGGGGCAGAGTGGAACTGCCCCTGGGGGTTTCTGAGATGAACTTTTTTTTTTTTTTAAGATCACTTCATTACGGCTGAGCCCCGGGGGTGTAAGTGGTGGAGTGCGGGGCTGCGGCCCTGGCGGTTCAAATCCAGCGGCGGCTCTCAGGAGCAGCACTGGGTAGCGCCCACGACCACCAGAGCCCGTGATGCCCCCCCCACCCCCCAAAAAAGTTGAAAATAAAAATACGGTCGCTTCGTCAGAGCCTCTCACGGTTCCGGAAACAACCCACACCGCCACTGCAGCACGCACGTTTGCACGTAGGTTGCCGCCAACCTCTCTCCACAGTCACTTTCTACGGGAGCCTTTGGTAGCCGATCCTCTTTCCCTCCCCACCCCCCCTCCTTCTGGATGGGCGTCCACAGCCCCTCCCTCTCCAACCCACCCGACTGCGAATGGAAAACAGAACCAAGGAACCCCCGGAGGCTAGGAGGCTTCCCGCCGCCCCCCGACTTAAAACCCGGAACAAGGGTCCCTTCTCACACGCTTCCACGGGGCAGTAACTTCAGGGACAAAGCCAACAGAGGCCCGCCCACCCGCAGGTCTGACCACCGACACCGACTCTGCCCAGCGACAAAACGACGGCCGCTGGGAGGACGCCGATTCACAGGGACCCTGCGGGACAGCGCAGAATTGTCCCCCCACCCCCCACCCCACCCCCAGCTTGCCCCGGCTGTGACTCTGGATGGGCGCAGTCTGTCAGACCTCCTAGGAGCGGCTGGTGGGCTTGAACTGAGCACCCTTGTGTTAGTAACCCAATCCTCTACGCCATCAAACCCAAGCAGACCCACTGCTATGACGTCCGCGCTGCCTCACGGCGTCCCTCTAGGACAGGTGGAACGGCCCCTGTGAGCAGTTCTCACTGAGGCAGAACGCTCTGTCTTTCTCCCAAGGGCCACAGGTGAACTCTGGCCTTAGGAGACACAGCCTCGACACTGCCAGGGGTGCCTTAGCAGGGGCTCTCAACCCCGGGGGG
>PVJH01010515.1:0-73354 GCA_004026705.1 Nesogale talazaci
AAAAAAAAAAAAATGGTACGGCAGTGACCCAGGGAAAATCCAGAATGTCACCACCTTTCTTGGACTGCTGTTGTGGCTTGAGTATTGATTGTATTTTGTGTGGCTTTGGGGGAGGAGATGCCGGCATCTTCCGGAGCTTCGTGCCTCTCACCTTCTGAATCGAGGGTGGGGGTGGAAGCAGGGCACTGTCCAGAGGCTCCCCATAAGTCTGTTTCACGGGATCAGGCTGTCTCCCTGCTCCAGCTGGATCTCCCAGGCTCCGAGAACAGGCCTGGTGGGAGGGGCTACTGCCTCTTCTCTGTTGGATGACAGGGTACCAAATTAGAGCAGGACAGAGTAGACGGACAGAGCAGACCGTGGCTGTCAGTTTTCTGTGCTTATGAAAAGCCTTTCTAGGTCAGTGGCTGGGGAGGAGGCCAGGGCTTAGGCAGCAAGGTTGGCAGGGAAGTGGCAGAGGCCAGGAAGCCTCTGGGCCTGCCTGTGAGCTGGGAAGCCTTTAACACAGGACCCAGCCAGTCCTTGAAGAGAAGGACCCAGCAGGACCCGGCCTGCCCAGCAAACACATCCTCCATTGGAAAATCCAGGGCACTCAGACTGTGGATGGATGGTGGTGGGAAGGACAGGGGAGGGAGAGGAAGAGGCGGAAGGAGCCCTCCCACAGGGGAGAGCGGCCCTGGCTTACTTTAGACTGAGAAATGGGGTCTCCTGTGCAGAGTGGGGCAGGTGATACAGACCTGGACAGGGGTTGCTGCCGGGAGGCTGGAGTGCAGGAAGAGGTCCTTTAAGGTCCCTTTCCACGCATTCCATGCTGGCCCATAGCTAGCAACTTCAGACGATGTGCTTCCGAATCTCTGAGGTGCTGTGGAAGAAAGAACTGGCATCTTGCTCAAAATCCTCTACCGCGCCCCTGGCACCGTCCTCGGCCCAGAGGTAACCCTTCCACACAGCACAGAGAAGATGTCTGCCTCAGGGGCTGATGGGCCAACAGTCTAGCGGGGAGAGACTCATGCAAGGAGAAAATTGTCCGTACCTGTGGCAGGGTCTCCCCACCTCCTGCCCTCCACAACCCCGCCATGCCAGGGCACCACTCAGACAGGCTGGGTCTCCAGAGTGTGGTCAGCCGACAGCAGGATTAACACTGCCAGTCCAGTTCCAGCTCAGCTCCTGAGGTGAGGCCTCCAGCTGAGGACTGAGCCAGGCACGAGGACAACGGTTTAACCATTTCGGACCCCACCCCTGCTGTGAATGGAGGCAAGAACGGCTACACAGGTGACCTTGAAAGTGACCTTGTCTGACAGGTCTCCCTTTGTCGGGTGTGCTGAAGAGTAAGGTAATTCGTGCTGATTCCTCAGGAAACCCATAGCCTTCGATTGGATTCTAACACACAGACACTCTGGCCTGCAGATGCACCTCGCCTCATTGTTCTCCTTTTGGGCGGCCGGTGGCCTTGCTGACCTAGGGGCTAGCAGCCCAATGCTTAGCCCACAGCTCCTTCTACCTGAATCAGTGGATCCTAGTCTCTCGATGAAGCAGTTTGGCACAGTGCCTGCAAAATGAGCTCAAGTATTCAACAATTCTAAGGATGACAGGCCCCAGGCAGTGTTCTGGTCTGCTGTACAGAGGGTCATGGTGAATCAGAAGGGAAAACAACAACCGCCAAATCCCTTTGCAGCAGTATCTTGTGATACGGGAGACATGGGGAACGGTACCCAGCAAGATGCCACACAGAGGCCTCCGTCCCAGCCACTGGAAGACCTAGCAGGAAAGCAAACCAGCCAGCCTGAGGACCACGGAAGGAAAGCCCACTGTAAAATCATCACTGCCAGCTAGCATCACATGCCTCTCCTTAAGTGTTGAACCAGTCGTGGCCTGTGAGCGATGTGATAATGATCCAAATGGCCCTTGGGAGAAAAAAGGTTCCCCACCCCCGTGAATGAGGTCCTGGCCAGGCCTGAATTCAAACCGGTAGGCTTCAGAACTGTTTGAGAGAAAGCTGATGGTTCCCGGCTATCAAAAGATATTGTATGTGAGATCGTAAAGGCTGGAAGCTAAACAAGCGGCCATCTAGCTCAGAAGCAACAAAGCCCACATGGAAGAAGCACACAGCCTGTGTGATCATGAGGTGTTAAAGAGATCAGGTCTCAGGCATCAAAGAACTAAAAATTATACCATTATAAATGAGGGGGAGCACAGATTGGGGGACCCAAAGCCCATCTGGAGGTGAAGCAATATCCCTTTGCAGAAAGGTGGAGAGGAGGAGACAAGTCGGTCAGAGTACAGTGAAGCAATGATGAAACAAACATACAACTTTCCCTAGTTCTTAATTGCTTCCTCCCCTCCCCCTAGTATGATCCCAATTCTACCTTACAAATCCAGCTAGACCAGAGGATGTACACTGATAAAGATAGAAACCAGAAACACAAGGAAATCCAGGAAAGATGATCCCTTCAGGACCAGTGGTGAGAGTGGTGATACCAGGAGGGTGGAGGGAAGGTGGAACTGATTATAATGATCTACATATAGCCTCCTCCCTGGGGTACAGACAATAGGGAAGTGGGTGAAGGGAGACATCGGACAGTGTAGGATATGACAAAGTAATAATAATTTATAAATTATCAATGGTTCAGGAGGGAGGAGGGAGCAGGGAGGGAGGGGAAAAATGAGGAGCTAATATCAAGGGCTTAAGTAGAAAGAAAATGTTTTGAGAACGATGAGGGCAACAAATGTACAAATGTGCTTTGCACGCAATGAATGGATATACAGATTGTGGTAAGAGTCGTATGAGCCCCCAATAAAGTGACTTAAAAAAAAGAACTGTTCGAGAATAAATTACTGCAGCCATAGAATGTGCATTCAGTGGGCCTCCCCTCTCATCAGCTCCGCCCCCTGTGGGTGAGAGAGAGGCCTGCGCTTTTGATGGCAGATGTGGTGGACATAGAGCCCCAGGCTGTTCTTCCAAGGTGCCTCTGGTGGACTCCAACCTCCAACCTTCCGTCCGGCAGTCCAGTTCCTTTGCCATTTGCACCAACGAGAAGCTCTTAGAAAGCAGAACCACCACTCAGTTCAGGAGTCCCTCATGAGTGCCCGCTGAGCTCTCAGGGACCCGTCAACCTACAGCACAGCCTCAACCCAATTCAAACTGAACAGTGCCGGGAGGAAGTGGCTGGGGGGCGCCAGGTTAAACGGGGTGGGGCGGGGCACAGGGAGGGTGCCACTGATGGTGTGATACTGCCGAGGTGGGTGCCAGAACCACCATGGGAGCCAGAGGGTCCAGCGCGGGGAACGACACAGCCCCAAGGGATACTGAGGAAGGGGAGTCCTCCGGGGTCTGAGGGCAGGAGGTCCCCAAGGGGCTGTGGGTCCCGAACAGGTGTGCCAGAGTCGGAGGTTGGGACTTACTCCAGTGCTGCGGGCAGCTGCGGCAGGAGGCTCTCCGCAGAGGAGTGACCTGACCCAGTTTGCCTTGTTCAAAGCCGGCGCGGGCTGCTGGGCAGAGAATGGATTACCGGGGAGCTGAAGGGGAAGGTGTTTTATTGCTTTCCTTCCTGTCAATGCAACAGCAACCTCTCTGCAGCAGATAAGCACGGCGACCACACACACACACACACACACACTCATCCCCCAATCCTGGCTCCTCGGCTCGCAGACTCTTCAGAGCACTGTGCAAAGGTGTGTGTGTGTGTGTGTGGGGGGGGTGTTCTATCGACATCCAGACTCATGCTCTGCTGCTGCTGCTGCTGCTGTTGTGGGTGCCCTTGACCCAGTTCCAGCTCCCAGCAGCACACGTACAACAACCCTGCCTGGAGCTGCCCCACAATCCCACTTATTGTTAGGCTGGGCCCCCCACCCCTGCTCGTCGTTGTCACTGTCAGTCCATCTTGTTGCCTTCCCTCCTCCTGTCCGCCGAGGTCCCTCTGCTTTACCAAGTGCCATGTCCTCCTCCGGGGACTGTCCTTCGATACCGTGTCCCAGGGACACAGAGCAGCCTCTGACGTCTCACTGACTCCTAAGATGCCTAACAGAAGTAGACCCCATCAGAGTCGGAGGAGAAACATGGCGTCTGGAGTGTCTGTGCTCTCTGACATGACAGTCCTGGGGAAAAGGCCAACCGGCTTGGTCAAGTCAAAGAACGGCAAAAGCCAAACCAAACCCTGAGGTGCACTGTCCTTCAGACTCACGGACTCCCCTGACAATTGCTCAAAACAGGCGGCGTGGCCTTCAGAGGTGGCCGCCGTGAGGCAGACAGGACTTGGCAGCACCTCACGCGCAGCACAGTGACGCCAGAAGGGAGATTTGCCCATGGTGCGTTTACATGCATGTATGTCCCAGCACACCTGTGTGGTACTTTCAAGCACACCCGCCTAACTGCACACACCCACACACATTCTCCCAGACACAGACGTGCCATTTCCATTTGGGAAGCAGGTCTGAGGAGGGGGGTTCTGGGGCCAGAAAATGGGGTTATGCTGCTCCGGGGAAGAGGAGGTCTTTGCAAACCTACTTAATCCTCAGAGAAATGCCGGCTTCACTGGAAACAGCACCTGATGGTCAGGCCAGCCAGTGACTAGCGAGACTGTTGGAGCCATCATTCCTTGACTAGGGGTGGCCCCTTGCAGTCCCTCCTGATTCCACTACAACCCCTTACCTGCCCTGCCCGCAGAGCCCAGCTCAGAGCTCTCACCAGCTCTCAAGACAGCTATAATAACTCACAGGGCAGAAGAGAGGGGAAGGGCCTCAAGGAAGGCCGGAAAGGGGGAGGGTGGGGGGAGAGCAGCTCCTGGCAAGGTTGACCGGCCACAGCAGAGAGAGGACAGACTGGGAGTGGGGCAGGGGGCACCCGAGGAAAATTCTGACCTTTGCAGAGCCCTCCCTACCCCCTGAGCCCGGGAACAGTAGCACTTCCCTGCCTGCTTCCAGCCCCAGCCCCATGACCTGCCAGCTTCTGCCAGCTTCCCGAAGCTCTGTAAGCACCCACCGCCAGCTCCCCTCCTGGTCCTTCCAGCTTCAGCCATGGAGCCACTTCCTCAGGGGTGGCTTCCCTGATTGCCTACTACCTTCCCCCACATAGGGGTTCCTCTGGGGTGGGGGGTGCCCTCCCATCCATCACAGTCCCCGCTGCTCTACCTGAATGAAGGCTGTTCCGGCCCACCGTGTCCACCTGCAGGCAGAGAGCATGTTTGCTTTGCTCACTGCTGCTGCCGCAGCCACAGCAGCCGCTGGGTCCTTCAAGCACAGGGAGTTCCTGAATCAATGGAGGGGGGACCTTCCAGACGGGGAGTGAAACCAGGGAGGACATGGGATGGGAAAAGGATTCTTTGCCCCTCTCACCTCCTTTGTTAGGGATGGGAGCTCTGGGGGTCACTAAGGCGTCAGTTCACATCACAGAATGCTGCAGCTCTGATGCTCCTTTTACCCCAACCACCTGGGGTGGGTGCTTAGAAAGACAGAAGCTGGGAGCCCTGGTGTTGGATGTGTGAGGATTGAAGTGCATGGAGTAAAGATATATATACACACCTAGAATTCACTAGGGACCCCAGTACTACTCATTGGGCTGCTAGCCACAAGGTCAGCAGTTCAAAACAAACCACCAGCTACTGAATGCAAGAAGGATGAGGCTTTCTGTTCCCCTGAAGAACCACAGTCTCAGACGCTCAGAGGAGCAGACCACCCTGTCCTCGAGGGTGGTCGTGTGCTAGAATTGACCTGGTGGCAGGGGGTTTGGGGTATAGTTCAACGGGTGGAGAGGACAAACAACAGGGGAGGGAGTGTGTGTGTTGTGTGTGTGTTGCAGAGAACTGAAAGGAAGGGGAGACAGTCTCGGGAGAAAGAAGGCCTGGGGCAACCTGCCCGGGGCTGACGCAGTGGCTGAGGAAAGGACAGGCTCAGTGCTGCCCAGTGTCTGCGCTGGCCAGGAGAGGTGACTGCATGACTCAGGACCCAGGCCATCCTCCTGGGGACACCTTCCAACCGTCCTGAGCCCAGCAGAACCCGGCTTCTCTTCCCAAGCGAAGGAATGTGAAAAATGGTAGCGAACTGTGGCGTCGTGACATCGCTTAGCTATGACTCCGTAGCCACGGCTGTGTGACTCCTGCCAGATGGCTGGATGGGATGGTGCCACGAGAGCCCATCGGTCAGCTTGTCCTTCCTCAGACTAGAAGAGTCACCTCGGAAGCAGCAGCAGGAGCCCACAAGCAGCAAGCAAGCGAGAAGGGCCACCCGGGGAACACCCGCAGGAATCCTGCCTGAAGCGGCAGAGGCAGCAGAAGCCACAGCACCGGGACCTGGAGGCAGAGCAGAGGAGCAGCAGAGACCTGGAGGCAGGAGGCCAGGCTTCCCGGCTCACGAAAAGAGGCAGAGGAACGTCTGAGCACCAGAGTCAGAGACATGCCTGTCAGCATGACTGAGAAGAGAACTGTGGCCTTAGCATTTTGTAACCCACGCGTTGGGCTGCTGACTGCAAGGTCGGCTGTTCGGAACCGCCAGTCACTCCACCAGAGAAAGACAGGGCTTTCTGCTTCTGTACAAAGTTACAGCCTCAGCTGAGCCCCGCTGGTGCAGTGGTTGTGTGCGGGACTGCAGCCTGCAGGGTTGACGATTCAAATCCAGCTCTCCAGGAGCAAGGCTGGGCTTCCCTTCTAGCCGGTCCCATAGGTTCACAACGGGTTAGCATCAACCCGATGGCCATGGTCCATTTGGGAGCGTCCCTTAAAATCCTTTAATCATAAAGGAGCCCCAGTGGTGTAAAGGTCACGCATGGGCCTGTGAGCCTCAAGGTCAACAGTTGGAAACCAACCAATCACAAACTGCTTGGGGCATCCAGACTCTTTTAATATTTATATATAAAATCCCTTGATCATGACATTCATTGATGAGCTCGGAGAGGTCACAGCAATGGATTACCAATCGTGGAAGAGTCGAGTGTTGTCAAAGGGAGGCTACCATTGAGAGCATTTGATACGTGGAAAGCAAGCACACCCCTTCTCGCCTAGACCGCACTAGGACAGACATCACCAATCAATTAGGAGCACACCATCTCCTCCAGGCCAGGATGAGGTGTTAGAGTTCTTCCCGACACGGTGCTCCAAGGAGCTAGGTTGCCAAGCCAAAGGTGGTGTCTAGGTGACTCCTCTTCGCCCTGACCGTTCTCTGAAAAGCCAAATGCATCCCGTCCTCTCAACAAATCCAGGGTGTAAGGGTTGATTTCTCAGACAAGTCACCAAAGCTCAGCATGGTTACGTAGCTTGACCAAGTTTAACAGGTAGCTAAAGCTAGCCCCTCCTTTATCCAAAGGAGAGACTAGTCCCTGGAAAAGAACGTCATGCCTAGTGAGGTCAAGGGGCAGCGGAAAAGAGGAAGGCCCAAGACATGATGGACGGACACCATGTCTGCCACCATCTGGGCTCAGACAGAAGAGCCACAGTGAGGCTGGCTTAGGACTGGGTAGGGTGTCGTTCTGCCCTGCACAGCACGGCCTCAACAACAGCCCTCCCACCTCCCGCAACAACAACAATGGGACTTGGGCTGGGAATCCAAACCCCCTGAGATCTGGCTGCCAGTCTTTGTCTTGCCACTGCCTTCTTCCCTTGGGCATCGGTCCAACCACGCTGTGGGCCTTCCCTGGAACTCTACTGACTGCCGGCCTTCGAGGCCTGGGCCCATTGCAATCCTGAGCAGAGCAATGGAGGACAATTGTCCCTTTCTCGAGGGACCATTCCCTGAGGGCGGGCAGTACTAAGTGTACACCAGGAAGAGAAAAGTTCATCTTCCAGGACTCGGAGATGGCCACAGGTGGGGAGAGAGCCGCCGCTGCTAAGCAAAGAAGGAAGAGGGACAAGTACCCCAACCTTCCTTCTCCCTCCCCTCAGCAACTCCAGGGGGTGCTTCCCGGGGACAGAGCTAACCGGAGGCCAGAGATTCGGCTGAGGCAGCCCTTACAGGTTAGCCTCTTGGGGTGTATGGCTTTGGGGGATAGGAGGATGGCGATCCGGAGGGCCAAACTAAGGAGACCACTCAGATAGCCTGTTCCCTGAGTGGGGTTGGGGTAGGGAGAAGAACACAGATCCTCCCTTCCACCAGAGGAGTCAGAACCAGCAATCCTGGCAGCCAGGGCATGAGCATACAGCCAGAGCGTGAGCCAATCAGGAATTCCCTCTGGGGACTCTGCATCTTTGTTTGTTTGTTTGTTTTTTTGGGGGGGCATCACTGCTCTCCGGTGGTGGGAGTAGGAGGCCCAGCCCCACTGCTGGAATTGAACCTCCATCCCAGTGGGCCGCAGTCCCGAGCACAACCACTACACCACCGGGGCTCAGCCCTCTGCATCTTTTTATTTGTTAGAAATCATTTTCCCGGGGCTCTTATAGCTCGTATAACAACCCATACATCCATTGTATCCAGCACATGTGTACGTATGTTGCCATCGTCCTTTTCAAAAGGGACTCTGCGTCTTAAGGGATGCATAAACAATGCCAGTTCAGAGAAGATTCCCGGCAGGTGCGGGGTCTAGGTCAGAGCCCCTCTGTCGTGGAGCCCCTGCCGGCAGACGGAGGGGTGGTGCCAACAAGGTGACCTACGGAGGCTGCCCTGTAGAGTGGGCTTCATGCTGACCTGACGACCCGGCATGCCCTGGATCCTGCCCATTTTCCCAACTGGGTCTCCGGTCTTCCCGTCGGTGCTGGGTTAAGCCCCCAAACCCTTCCAGGGAACTCCTTCCCTGCCTAAGAGTGCCAGAGTCGATGCAGTTGCTTGCAAACAGAGAATCCTGATGGGTACAGCCACCCCGGGGCTGATGCAGGGAGCTGGTGGTGGTGGGTGGTCCCCTGCCCCCGACCCCCACTCCCTGCCTCGTTCCCTGGAAACATTAGACCGGGAGTCCTTGGGGCCCTATGGCCGGGCTGCCTGGGGGGGCCCCTCCAGACACCGATTCCCACATCACTGGTTTGTTCTGGGAGAGGCTGAAAAAGGACAGCCTGCCCTGGCCCCCAGAAAAGACCCTGCCACGCGCCAACCTCGGGCTGCTCAGTCCACCGCACCCCACCCCAAGGAATCCTCTGAAGGAAGATCCCACTCTTCCCCCCTTCCCTCTCCCACCCCCCCTCCCCAAGCAGCTCCTCCATGGAAGGAGGCCTGGAGCTGGAGGTGTTTGTCTTGGCTGAGCAGCCCTGGGAAGGAGGCAGCTGAGTTCCCACCCCTGCCCCCACCAGGACGGAGGCCTCAGCCTTGCTTGTCTCCCTGGATGGTCAATATTTGCTCAGGGGATGAAAAGGACAGCTGTGAGGAAACTGCTGAGCTGTCCAGATGGGGCTGAGGGGGCTGGGCTCCGTCTAGGAGATTCACACCCCAAGGGGGCAGGCTGCAGCCCACAGGGGGCGGTGGGGGGGCACTTAGCACCAGGGTCCTCCTCTGGTCCCCAGGGTGCCGCAGCACGGATGCTCCACTAGCAGGAACAGAGTCATCCCTGAGATGACGGGAGAACAAAGCAGGCGGGTTCCCTGCTCCCAGGAGCCTCTTGGGGACACAGACAATCTGTGCTCTGTAACGGGCAGTATGTAACGGGCTGGGAGTCCAGCTGAAAAGCCTCCCTTCCCTAAGAGTTCCCCTGATGCTCTTCTTTCTTTTTTCTTTTTTTTTTTTGGGGGGGGGGGCGGGGGGGCAATCACTGCTCTCGGTGGTAGGAGTAGGAGGCCCAGCCCCACTGTTGGAATTGAACCTCCGTCCCAATGGGCGGCAGTCCTGCGTGCAACCACTGCGCCACCGGGGCTCAGCCCACGATCCTCTTCTTTCTATGGGGCCCAAAGGCTGCTTCCCCCAAGTCTCCCCTCGCTCCTCTATGGTCCTTACATCAGGGTGGAAATGTCTTGGGAGCTAGTCTGGGGAAGGAAGCCCAGGTGGGTCCCTGCTCTCTCAACATCCCTACTTCCCTGCCCCCCCCATACTGGTCTCCTCCATCCCCAACACTCTGGGGAGTTCTCCTTTCAGGGTTCCCCAAGAGAGGATACCCAAATGCCACATGGAGCCTTGTATCCATCATAGCTGGGGGGAAGGGAGCCAGGCACTGATAAGGCACAGGGTCCCCAGTCCCTGGGGGATTGCCAGATTGGGGTCTCTATGCCTCAGAGACCTCATCAGTCTAGGTAGTGTCTGGGTCAGAGGCACCCAGAGACCCAGTGGGGCACACCAGGCCCAGTCCAGTCTATGACAGTGGCCACGCAGCACAGTGACACCCCCGTGGCAGGACAGGCCTGTTTTCTTCTGTCCACCCTCCTGACCTCCCAAGCTACCCACACTCTGCCAGTCATGGGTTCCAGGTTGCCCCAGACCAGCCTTGGTGACCTGTGCTCTCCTCTGGGCTCCTGGGTCCAAAAGGAGGGATGGTGGAGGGCGGGGGGGTTGTCATCAGGGACTGGGGGCAGTCAGTTCTGCAGCTTGACTTTGTGAGACAAGCCTGTGCCCAGCCCGAGCTGGCTGGCATTGGCCCGTGCCATGACTCTCCAGGCTGCTGCAGCCGTGACCAGGTTATTTATATCTCACCTCAAAGACCACACAAAGGAAAGAGAGAAAAGCCTCATCTCTCCTGCCAGCCCCTCCCTCCAAAGAGCAGGGTTTTCCAGAGACCCTGGTGTGGGTGTGAAGAGACCTGCCCCCACAGCAGCCTCCCCACACCATCCCTCCCTCTCTCTGATCTCCCCCTCCCTATCAGTCACACACGTTTCTCCTCACCCAAGCACTTGCTCTCAGACACATTCTCACAGTTTCTTTCCCTGTCACCCAGCCATTCGCTCACAGATGCACTTAGTCTCTCTCTCTCTCTCTCTCTCTCTCTCTCTCTCTCTCTCTCTCTCTCTCTCCCCCCTCCTGCTCAGCTCTTCTGAGCTCTTCCTAACTCCCCCTCCCCCCACTCACACACCCCTGCCCTGCTCCCCCCCATCCCTCCCCCACTCACACTCCCATGACTCTCTCCCTCCATCCAGTTGTGCAAGTATGGGCATGTGTGTCTGTGTGCATGCGCCTTTTCCGGTTTGCTCCGTCAGTGAAGATGCCGGCACGTTAGTGACCAGGCCTGTTCTCTGCAGAGGCGCGTTGGCTCTTGGTCAACAGTGGGTGGAAGTGCCACCTTACATTCCTCTTGCTCTGCGTTCAGAAACTTTGTGGGCATCTGGGGCACCCTGCAGGAAGGACACCGGTCCCTGGGCTTCATGCCACCCCCCGCAGCACAGAACCTCTAAAGATGTGTCTGTAAGCAGAGGCCAGACCCCATCCCGCGTGCCCGCTCCGCCTCGCTGTGTGTCCTGTGGGAGCCGTCCTTCTGCTGCACACCCCCCAGGCATGGCCTCCTGAGGCCTGGCAAGCTCCCTACAGGAATGGAGGCCCAGCCCTGCTCTGGCCCCTCCCTGGCAGGGCCCTGGACCTCCCCGGTAACCTTGGGGTTGGCTGGGGCTCAGGCGATTCCTATGCATCAGAGCAGATTGGGGTTTACAATGTCTGCTGTTTTGGAAGCAGCTGTCCAGCCCTTTCTTGTTAGGCGCCTCTGGGTAGGAATCCCAGTCGGTCTTTGGGTTAACAGCCTCAGGTCCTACCGGTTTTCAGTTTGGGGACTCCTTGAGGACAGGATGGAGAGCAGCACTTCCAAGGCGGCAGCCAAGATTCACTTTCCTCTACAAGGTTGTCTGTGTGTGTGTGTTTGTGGGGTGTCTCTGTGTGTGTTCCCATGACGGGGAGCTACCACCTCCCCAACACAGCCGCAGGAGACATGGCACCTGAGCCAGGACGGGCAGCAGTGCCTGGAAGCAGAAGCCCTGCAGCCCGCCCCCGATGACATTTCTGAGAGTCATTCCTTGCTCCTCTTAGAGGCCCGCCCGGATTTTGTCATCGCTCCCAACAGTACGTCTGTCACCATCACAACAGAAAGGTGGCTGGTGCCACCTATCATGAACTACCTTCCCCTTTTCCTCCGACAGCTGTGTTGCTAGGAAGTTGAGGGACCCAGTGAGCTGAAGGGAGAGGGGCCCTTGCCAACTTAGGGGGCACTTCAGTGTGGGGGAGAAGCGGGACTCGGATCATAGCCTGGCTCTAATAACTTTTAATTAATGATTAGCTGAGAGAACTTGGTCAAATCACATCGCCTCTCGGTGTTCCCAAATCCTGACTAAACAAGTGAGACTGGTAACTGTCCTTCACCTCCTAGGGCAGTGGTTGTCAACCTTCCTCATGTCGCAGCCCCTTAATACAGTTACACGGTGTGGTGACCGCCCCCCCCCCCCCATCAAATCATTTTCATTGCTACTTCATAACTGTCATTTTACTACTGTGATGAATCACAATGTAAATATCTGATACTCAGGCTGTATTTTCATTGTTACATAATTAAACCATAGTGATCAATCACAAAACAGCATGTAATTATACATTGCGAAATTTTATTTATTTTTTTTGGCATCACTGCCCTCAGGTGGTGGGAGTAGGAGGCCCAGCCTTTGCTCTGTGGAGCTGGAATCGAATCTTCATCCCAGTGGGCTGCAGTCCCGTGCACAACCACTACGCCACCGGGGATCAGCCCGCGAAATTTTATTTCTAATGACACATAAATGAAGTGCTGGCTTGAAGCATGGTGTAGCATGGGTAACAGTCTTCCCACCGGGTACTCATCTGTGGGCGTGTCTGCATGTGGGTGGACCCTCCTGGAGACAGAGAGAGGAGCGGTGTCTCAGGTCCTAAGACTATCGGAAATATGTGTTTTCCTATGGTCTTAGGTGACCCCTGTGAAAGGGTCAATCGACCTCCAAAAGGGTCACGACCCATAGGTTGAGAACCGCTGCCCTGGAGTCTTTCTGAAGTTTGAATGGATGCAAATTATAGACAACAGTTGGAGGACGGGGCATCCGCAGCACTTCTCGCGGTGTCCACGTAGAACTGGTCTGTAGCTCTGGAGGCGGCCGCTACCACAGAACAAGTGGATGGGAGAGATTTAAAACCGGGCCAGGCTGCACTCGGTCACTGTGCATTTACTCCTCAGGAGCAGGAATGCAGCCTCGGGATTGGCGGAGACTCATTCAACAACCGCCGCTCCCAGAAAACACAGCCTCACTCACTGGAATCGAAGAGGACTTGAAGCGCCATAGCCTTTGATCGTCCTTGGGGGTTAGGCCCCCACATAACGCGCACAAGCCTCCTCGCCGCCGGACCCACAAGGAACATCATGGACCGTGGACAAAAGATGGACGTTGACAAGGATTTCATTTTTCCTTGGACCCTCTCTCAAAACCCACGGGATCAGCCAGACGGACTTCATCAGGCCCATCTGCTGCGAAAGACCTCTTTGTGGGTGTCTGCAGTTGGAACGCAGCAGCTGCTCTGAGCTACAGAGATGGGGCAGGGCCTGAGCCCGGGTGGCGTAAGTGGTTGAGTGCGGGACTGCAGCCCGCAGACTTGGTGGTTCAAATCCAGCGGTGGCTCTCAGGAGCACCGCTGGGTAGCTCCTACGACCACCAGAGGCCAGTGATGCCCCCCCAAAAAAACAAAAATAAAAAGAGTTGGGGCTGACGGACTGCTCCCACTCGGAAAGATGGACAGTTTCAGGTCCACTGAAGAGCAGGACTCATACGTCCTATAGAACGAAACCTTCCAGAACTGCAGGGGAGGAAAGCACTGAGAAGAAAAAGTGTTCCTTGACCCCCAGCTCTGGTGCTTCTGACAGCTCAAGGTTGGTGGTGGCAGGATAAGGACTGTGACGGGCACAAGAAGGGTGCCTGTGTTTGAATGACGGGGCAGGGTTGTCCTCCCAGAAGGAGGAAGTGCTGGCGGCATGCATCTGGACATCAGAATGGGAAGACTCATAGTTTCTTTTGGAGATTTTATTAAAAGGGACCAGTCCCTGAAAAAGGGACCTTAGACTTGGTGGAGAATCGGACAAGGGAGGGGGCTGTGTGTGTGTGTGTGTGTGTGTGTATGAGAGAGAGAGAGAGAGATGGATGGATGGATGTGTGAGAAGTAGCTTGATGCCAGGAGACAGGTAGGGAGGACGGTAAGAAGACCCTCGGCCAGGCGGCTTACAAAGCAGCTGCCAGGACGGGCTCGGACAGAGCCAGGAGGGTGGGGCTGGCCCGGGACCAGGCAGTGTTTGCTTCAGCTGTCCGCGGGGAGGCCGAGCATCGGACCCCCCTTGACGGCGCCGAGCGCAGGTGAGGCACGGGAGTCCCAAGTGGTGCACACCGTTACACGCTCGACAGTCACCCCAAAGGTTGACACCTGGGACCACCTACTTGTGTTCTGGGAAGGGGAATCTGTTTGAAAACCTCGGAGGGGGGCCACCCCCATGGAGGGGGGCCTGTCATGATTTGGAATCCACTCCACAGCAATTCAGATGGAGGCGGCGCGATGTTGCTCTTGGGGATGGTCTGCCCGTGAAGATCCGCACCCAGCCACCAAGTCGATTCCATCCCCCGACTCTCTCCCTAGGAGGGATTCCTACCTCGGCCGTGGCCACCTCCAGTGGCCGGCCCCTGATCACGCACTCATTCTGCCAAGCTGGCCATCCGTCTCACGCTCCTCTCCTCCTCCCAGCCACTGTCCCTGCCCAGGGGACACTGTGTCCCAGGAGACCTTCAGGACGGGAAGGAACAAAGCC
The DNA here is from genome assembly GCA_004026705.1 of Nesogale talazaci. Lineage (NCBI taxonomy): Eukaryota > Metazoa > Chordata > Mammalia > Afrosoricida > Tenrecidae > Nesogale > Nesogale talazaci. Next base: position 14,621 of record PVJH01010515.1, read on the forward strand.
CCGGACAGCATTCGGACCACATACTCCTGGAGGATTAGAGGCTGGACCCTGGACTTCTCCTGGAGGATTAGAGACTCAGGTGGATAAACAATGTCCCTTCTTTCTGACGGTCCCAGTGGAGCTGGTGGGGGGGGAGAAGGGGGGGACAGGCAGACAGATGAAAAGCAGTGACTCTAGTTCCCTGTCACTCTGATGACATCATCCACGGGCTGGCCTCCGGCTCTCTGCAGGAGCTGCTGCTGCTGCTGCTTCACTGGGCCCCGAGCTGTTTCTGCCCGGCGGGGCACATGGTGGAAGGGCGGAAGTGGAGGGCACTGGTGTCAGAAGGAAACCTTTGGGGACCAGTCAGCCTTCTTCCGGCTCCATGACTCCCCTCCAACCCCTCTGCCCCTTTGTTGCTCACCCCAAACTCCAGGGGTGCCGACTCGGAGTCTTCGTGTCTGCAGCCGGACCCTCTTCCCTCACCCAGACATCAGGACCCCCGTGTATAACATGACGGCACTCTCCCAGTCCCATCAGCCAAGGTCCCCGACTCCACGTGACTTTCTCCTCCCTGTGGCACTTACCACCACTTGACACAGACGAGTTGAAGGGTTCATAGGAAAATCCCCTTGCCCTTCCATTCCATCCTCAGGACAGTCTTGAAGCACCCTCGCGTGCATCCAGGACACTTGTGAGGCGGGCGCGGGACCGGGCAGTGTCTGTCTGGGGTGCTGAGGGCTCCCGGGAGCTGGAACCGCTGGACAGCACCTGCGGTCAAGAACAAACGCATGTGTGTGTTGCTCATTTGCTCCCACCAGGACCTGGGCTCTGTGGGGGGAGTGGATTGTGTCGTGTTCCAGGCCCTAGTCCCTGCGGATGTGATGCTGTTTGGAACGAAGGACTGTCTTAAGTAGATCCTGGACAGGAGCACTCTGGAGAAGTAAGAAGACCAGAATAGACAGACAGACAGACATTGTATTTGTCTACGTTAGACTAGAGAAACAAATTCATAAGCACATATATGTATAGCAGTGAGGGTTTTATAGAAAAGGTCATTGTACACTGAGACCATTCCAACCCAGCCCAGTTCAAGCCCACAAGTCTGATATTAGCCCATATGTCTGATACCTGTCTGAAAGTCTTCTTCAGACTCACGAAACACATGCAGTGACGCCGAATGCAAGATGATCACAAGCCAGATGGGTAGAATGCCTTTGGATCCAGTGCGTTGTAACCATCTCAGCGCTGGCAGGGGTCTCCAAGTGGCTCCTCCGGCTTCAGAGGGCTGGTTGCGTCCATGTGGCTTGTCCGACTCAGGGCACTAGGGTAGCTCCATGTGGCTTCTCCTCAGCAATGTCTCGCAGGAAGTCAGCCTTGTCAGTAGACTCCAGTTAAGTAGAAAGTCTTCACGGAGGTGAACTGAGAGAGATAATGCCTCCTCCTCCAAGAAGGAAGGACCACATTTCCCAGAATTCTCAGAGAAGGCTCTACCCACACAGAGGTCTCATTGGCTATCTCCAGATTAATGGGCAAGACTCCATCCCCACATTCTTAATCCTCAAATTGACACCAGGTCTCTCTCTCTCTCGCTCTCTTTCTCTTTCTCTCACTCTCTCTCTCTCTCTCTCTCTCTCTCTTTCTCTCTCTCTCTCTCTCTCACACACACACACACACACACACACACAGGCCAGGTGAAGTTCACCTACAGGTCAAGGACCACCACAAGGTCTGAGTCCACACAGCCAAGACCCTTCAGCCTTCAGAACACGGGATGAGGCCTCCTCTCCATTTGGAGGTGGGAATCTCTGAAAAGCGAAACACGATCATCGGACACACCACTGACTCCTCCAAAGAAAAAATGCAAGTGAACCTGCCTAGTTGAGAACAAATCCACAGACAGCTGTGCGGTGGCGCGGAGATGGGGACACAAAGAGCCCCGCTGTGTTCTCCCCACGGGGGTCCACCCTGGCCCCGTGGCCCCGGGGATGGGTGAATCTGGGCTCCTTCCTGTTCAGGTAGTGACTGCCTTGTGGGCACACAGCTGCTCTTAGTCTGAGATGGGCTTTTCTGAGTCCCGAGTCCCTGAGTGCCACTGAAGAGTCAGGCTGTTTATGCCAGGTCAGGGGATGACTGACGTGGGCCATGTAGAAGTCCAGGTGCTGAGCCACGGAACCAGCTTACAAGTCCAGAAAGGGGGAGGCCAAGGCCTCTCCTGGGGGTGTTTCAGGAACAAGAAATCTGAAGGCTATGTGTGATTAGGGAGGGCATCAGGGGAAGTGGAAGAAGAAGCGGACAGGGCAGATCAGAGAGCTGGGAGCTCCGCAGGTGGCTGGTCCTGGGGAGTACAGGAAGGTTGTTTGCCTGCTGGTTAGAGCCCTGCCCATGTTCTGACTCTCTTGCACCCCCTTGCTCTTGGCTGTCTAGGATAGGTTGGGTCACGCAGAGGGAAAAATGTGGTTGTAGCCACGTTTACTTCCAATGGGGTCCAGGGAAGAGCTGGAGAACTGGCCAGTGGGACAGAGACCAAACTGACAGTGTCAAGGATACTGACGGTCAAACCTGGAAATGGTCACACTTGGGAGTCACGCTCTCTGTGACCTTAGAACATCTCCTCAGCACTCATGCTTCCCCTTCGTACCCAGTGAACTCCTATTGATTCGAGGAAACCCAGACCTACTTGCCCAAGCTAGGGTAAGTCTAAGTCAAGTGTTTCTTAAATTCTCCTCCTTTAGACTATGAACACCTCAACAAGAACGACGGGGTAGCCCCATCCTCCGCGCCGAGTCACTGACAACTGACCAAATGACCCAACAAATCAGGGACAATCCAGGTTTCCTGAGAATTAGATTCTATCTCCCCTTCCATCCCCTGTGGCCCAGCAATCCATTCCACTCAGTTCCAGCTTCTGATATTCCTCCCCAAGCGGATTGTATCTGATCCAAGTTATCTTTCCAGCATGCTCTGCTGGGGGCTAAGAGGGATGGTTACATAATCTGGGAGACCGTGCAGCCCCCCACCCCCACCCCATAGCCATGGACACCTGGTCCTATGTAGATGCAGGCTCCAAAATCTTTCACCAGCCTCTACTTCCCACAGAACAGTTGGAAACAAGACCCTTTGGGGGACAGAGAACTGCTCTTCTGTGGGGACCCCAGGATGGGATCTGCTGGGAAGAGAATGTCACCTCTTCTGTTTAGTCACAGGCCCCGGGGCCTCTGCACCTTGGAGGGTGAGTGGCTGCATTCCACCCTAGGGTGACTGGAACACATGCTGCCGCCTTACAGCCCCGGAGAGATCGTTTCCAGGGTCCCCTGGGGTTCAGTATGCAGGACTCCAGTAAAGCAAATAACTTCGGGACCCAGTTCCAGCTCCTCTCTCTGCCTAGAAGTCTCCAGACTCCAGACAAAATCACATTCCCAACAGCCTCCCGGCCTCTGCCACGCCCCCAATGACCCTCACTGACTTCATCCTGTTAGAGACTCATCCCTCCACCCAGGCATCCGAATCCGCAGCTACAGCTCACTTTGCTCTTGCTGCTGTTGGGGGGAAAGGAGAGTGCGCTCAGGTTCACCGCGACCCCCTGCACCATCGAACTAGACACTGTTCAGCCCTGTATCCTTCCAAGGGTTCTAATGTTTGAGGCCATTGTGGCAGCCACGGTGTCAGGCCCCTTCAGTGAAGGTCTTCCATTGTTTTCATTGACCCTCTCCTGAGCACCATGTCCTGCTCCAGGGATGGGTGCCTCTTGATAGCACGTCCAACAATGGATGACGTCTCACCATCATCCTTGCTTCTAAGGAGCATTCTGTGGCTGCACTTCCTCCACAATGAATTTGCTGGTTCGTCTGACACGCTGTGGGATGTCCGTCACACATTCACGGTTCAGCTGCATCAGCTCTTATTAGTCTTCCTGACTTCAGAGTTTATCAGTCATCTACTGCATCATTCGATCTCCTGGCTGCTTTAAGGGGGTGGTGGGGATACTGGCCTTTGAGAGGTGGTGAAAAGAAACATGAGTTTGAGAACCGACAGGATTCTAATTGAGATGCTTTATGGATATAACGCTAGAAGTGTTCACTCATTTATGCAAAGAAACTTAGAAGACCTGATCCCCTTTACCTGGGAGTGACCCAGGTATGTACCTATTGCAATGAGAACCTATCCAATGAAACGTGTGAATTATTGAATTATACCACTAGTCGGGGGTCGCCTGAGTCAACGTCGACTTGATAGTAGTGAACCTGGTTGTTGCTTTGTGTGTTTTGGGGGGGGTGTTCAACAACAACAACAACATTAAAGACTGAAAACCACTGCTCCGACTGAGAGAGCATGGGCAGGCAGGAGCAGGGGGTTGGCTGATGCTGAAGAGCCCTGGTTGGATGGGGAGTGCTCCAGGGGAGGAGCAGAGGACTCCCTTTGTTATCTTTTGGCCCCCTGCCTCCTCCCTTACAGAGGAGGCAGGGGGCCTGGCCCCAAGTCTCACTGGCTTATGTGCTCAGACTCAGAGCAAACTGAGTGAGCCCATCCACCTGCCATTTGTTTCCTGATGACCTTGAGTGAAGGACTTGTCCCTTCCGGATCTGTTTTCTCTCTGTGGGAAATGAAGTGCAGTCCCACCTGGAATTTTCCATTCTGCTTCTCCAGCGGCTCTCCCTGGGGCATTCCAGGACTGCGCTCCAGCCTGGCCTCCTGTGTCCCCTGCCCTCTGCCTGTCTGTGCTAGTCCCCACCACCCCACCCTCCTACCCCTGCCCTCCCAGACATACACACTGCTTCTCTTTATAAGCGGAGTTTACAAGCAAGATCTGGAAAAGCCAGTCGGTTGAAGGAGGGAGTCCCCATGCTTGCTTGTTGCTAGCCTGCCATGGGAGGGTGAGCTGCTTGGGGCAGGCCAGAGGGAGCCGAAGACACCTGTCCAACAGGTGCGGGGTGAAGGGCAGTAGGCCCGGGAACTTGTATAACCCAGTCACCTGTCCTTGGCTAACTGGTGGACTAGAAGGGACCCAGTGGCCCCTTGGCTCTGTGGTCAAGGCAGAGGGTGGAACCTTCTGGGTTTTCCTGTTGTGATCATGCTAACTGGGGCTGTTGGACCCAGGGAAGTCTCTGGGCAGGGTGGCCCAATGCCTTCGTACTGCCCGCCAGGTCCCTGTTGTGCTCTGGCACAGGGAGGGTAGCCGAGGCCTGGTTGGCCCACATGCTGACCACGCATCTGCTCAGGGGCCTTGGCAGTACAGGGGCAGGCAGCAAAGTGCCTTGGTTGGGTTGGATGTTTTAAGAGCTAATACTTCATCTTATAAAAACAGCAAGAAGTAGTCATCATGGGGAAAAAAATCAGGACTTCGTTGGGTTTTCTTGGAACTTATTTTAAGGTTTGGAGCTGTTTTTATTTTGAATGTGAATGTGGGAGGGTGGGCGGAGAGGCAGCTCTTCTTCTTGCTGAAGGCCTCAGTCCAGCTCAGGTGCCCGGAAAGAGCGAGGTGGGAGCAGGTGGTCTCAGCTCACAGCTCTGTGAAGGAGGGGAGCTGTTCTGAAAGGAAAGTGCATGTTATTAAAGGGGTGTGGTGTGTGTGTGTGAGAGAGAGAGAGAGAGAGAGAGAGAGATGAGAGAGAGAGAGAGAGAGAGAGAAAGTGAGAGAGAGAGAGAGAGAGAGAGAGAGAGAGGTGGTTGTGTTGGGATGGAAAGCATCTCGGGAAACTAAGGCAGGAGCCACAGTGGGGCCTGCCAGAACATACCTGGCCGTCCCAAGTCCTTATCACCCCATATCCTCCCCAGAAATGCAGAGCGTTCTTGTTCTTGGGAGAGGCAGCGGAGTCTGGTTTGGGACTCTCTGGTCCCTCACTCTTCAATGGGCTCCTCCTCCCTCACCAGGGCTGCTGGGGGCCCCCTCCCTAGTCTTCTGAATGTTCCCCTCAGGGAACTCCTCTGAGCTCACAGCTCCAACTACCACCCACAAAGAAGACAGAAGGCCTCATCTGCCCAGACCTGTCTGCGGAGCCCCGGCCTGCACGCTCACCACCCCCAGCCCCACCCAGGGTGGCCAATGGGGCCTCAGGCCAGTGTCCAAGATGCAACCAGCCCTTCTGTCCAGCCCGCTCTTTCTGCCACCACCCTGGGCACCGTGTTGAAGAAATTCAAGCCTTCTTTCCTCTCTGCCTCAGCGACCCATCCCTGGGTGCCAGCCTGCAGCCCTTTCCACCCCTTCCCACCTCCTCCCACTTCACAGCCCTTTCCTTCATTCAGGGCTCCTCGCTGGCTTCCCAACCTCTGTTCTCTTTCCCCGGCAACCCAGTCCCCCGCCTGAGCATTTTCACTCAACAAACAAGACCATATCCCTCCCCAGCCTGCCCTTGCCCGGCCACACAGAGCCAAACAGGGGCCCCTTGCCTGCTGCCCCCCTCCTCATCAATCTCCATACTCCTTGTCCTTCTCCAGACTCCTGACCTGTACCTGAGCCAGGGGCACCCCTCCCGACCTCCTTTAGAGGCCCCACCTTCTGGAAGTCATGGGGGGACACGTCCCCTCAGTGTCCTGGTCTTCTTGGACAAAGCACCAGTCGCTGGCATGGTCTTTGTGGTGTCCCCCTTGCCTATCTCTAGCCAGACATGAATGCTGAGGTGACAGGCCGCTAATGGGGTCAAGTGAGAAGGAGGGTAGCAATACAAGCAGATCTTCAGGGAGAGCCAAGGATCCCGGATTGAACGCCCAGAGGCACCTGGGGGAATACGCCCGGAAAGTCTGCAGTGCTGTGGAACCATTCTGCTGGCCCGGATGGCGGCCACACGTCAGAGCCGACTCCCTGGGGGCAAACAGCCACAGCCCTGACATCCCCCGGCTACCTCGTGAGAGGTGTCATGGTTCACGGAGGGGGTGCGTTGTTAGGGTGGCAGACCCCTGCTGACCACTCACCCCTCTGCCCTCCTGGGAGAGAGAGAGAAGCAAGACCAAGGACAGTAGGAAGGAAACGGCCCTGGATGGCTCCTGGGGCTGCCCTGCCCTCTCAGCCCCAGAAGAGATTATCCTCCACCCTACTCACCAAGGTGCCCTTGGGCCTGAGAAGCCATTTGCTGGGCAGGCAGCCTGACTGGTAATCCAGGCAAGCCCCCTTGGACTCCGCAGCCCGCCTTGTTTTTGTTTGGTTATTAGGTGGTCTCAGGTCAGTTCTGACTCGGGGTGTCCCTTCGTCCCACTGAAGGGCTGCCCCACCCTTGATCACCCTGACAACCGCTGCTCTGGGTGAGCCCAGGGTCGCAGCCCCTGTCCCTCTCATCTCCCGGACGGGCTGCCATTTTGTCCTTCCTCTGACCCCCTCCTTGGGGGTCCCAGTCCCTCCTGATGGCACATCCGTCCCAAGTCTGTGAGGCGAAGTCTCCTCCCCCTTGACTGTGAGGAGCGTCCTGTCTGGGCCTCTCCGACGACAGCCTGCCGCCCACAGGGTCTTCCATCCTCACGGCCCACACTGCCATTCAAGGGCATCCGTTCTCCTTCAGCCTTCCCGATTCCTGCCTAGCCTTCACCTGCGCGTGAGCCGATTGCTGATACGGCGCCTAAATCAGGGCCACCGTTCTGTTCTGGGCTACCGCGAAAAGCTCCCGACCGCCTCGCAACTTCCCCGATCCCAGAAGGGCTTAATGCTAGAGCAGCGGTTCTCACCTGGGGGCCGTGACCCCTTTGGGAGAAACACCTGTTTCCAATGGTCTTAGGAACGGAGACACTATCTGTCTCCTCTATCTGTCTCCACGCAGGTTCCACCTCGGTGCAGACACGCCCACCTACAAGTACCTGGTGTGAAGACTGTCCCCCACGCCGCACCCTTGCTTCAGGACAAAATTTCATTTATTTGTCATTAGAAATAAACATTTCACAATAAATAATTACATGCTGTTCTGTGATTAATCAGTATGCTTTAATGATGTCCAATTTGTAACAATGAAAAATACATCCTGCGTACCAGATATTTACATTGCGATACAGAACAGTAGCAAAATGACAGTTGTGAAGTGGCAACGAAGATGGTTTTATGGTTGGAGGTCACCACCCCATGAGGAACTGTATGCAAGGGCCACAGCATGAGGAAGGTGGAGAATCACTGCTCTAAAAGTTCCTTCTCCCTGCCACTGGACTCCCCAACCCCACCAGAGGGGGCATGTCGGCCACTCCCCGGCCAGGCTCCACTGCCACCAGCTGGGATCCACGCCGGACCAAGTTATCTCTGGAGCCTCTGCTCCGGGCCAGAGAGAGGAGGTGGGTGGAAGGTGGCCATGTGACAGTCTGGGTTGGGACCCAGGGGCCCTGCATGTTCAAGTGGTCCTGCATTCCACAGCTGCTTCTCCCTGGGCCCTGGCCTTCAGCATCCCTGCACCCAGCATCCCAAGTGACTGAACTCTGTGGCCTCCAGATTTCCAGGGGTCACTTCTCTCGCCAACTCAAAACACAGTGCACCCCTTGGCACCACCCCACCCCCCCCGTCCACCACACCCTCCCCTATGTGCTGGTAGTGAGTGTAATGGGAGGGGGGGGGACCTGGGGGAAGAGAGTGGACGTCCTTCAGATGTGAGAGGAGACTTGGGAGGCCTGGCAGGGAAGGGTGACTGTCTAGGCCTTGGTTATCCCCGCTGTGAAAGGGGAGTCACAGTGAACTTCCATCTGTCGGCGTGTGTGTGTCACACCGTGGACACATTCGGGTTGTGGCTGAGATGCCGCCGCTGGTATTTCAGCAGGGTCTAGAAACCCCTGGGGGACGAGTCTCAGCGGAGCTTGCAGATGTAAGACAGGCCAGGACAAAAGGTCTGGTCATCTCCTGCTGGACACTAGCCCAAGACACCTCTGTGGATCATGACCGCAGAAATGGCACAGGCCTCGTTCCTGATATATTAAAAACAGGCCCCTCCCCACCCCCAAAGGCTCACCACTCCAATCCGTTCTGGCACAAAGTCCATAGCGACCCTCTAGGGCCGGGCAGAACTGCCCCTGTGGGTTCCCGAAGCTAGAACTCTGTGTAGGAGAGGACACCGCATCTTTATGCTGCCGGTCTCCGATTGCTGTGTGGGGAGCAGCCTCACACGCAACCTGTGTGGAGCCTTTCTGACTCCCAACCCAAACTCACTGCTGACTCCTGGAGGTCCAGGAGGACAGGGGGCAACAGCCCCTGTGGGTTTCTGAGTCTGTATAACTCCTTACCAGAGGAGGAAGCCTCCTCTTCCTCCCTCAGAGTGGCCAGTGGTTTCCAACTGCTGGCCTTACGGTTTAACCCCAAATTCACGCAGCTGTGACCGTGCCGACTCATAGTGACCGTCCAGGACAAGGCAGAACTGCCCTAGAGCTTTCTGCGACTCTCTTTGTGGGAGTAGACAAGCCTGTCTGTCTTCCGAAGAGAAGCTGGGGGTTTGAACTGCTCCCCTTGCAATTAACAATTCACCTCCTCACCACAATGTCCCCAGGCCTCCATCTAGTTACTAAGGTAGAAAACATTTTAAAAAGTTGAAATCCCTATGGATCCCAGTAGCTTCTTTTCCAATAGGGCGTTGGAAGACAAATCCCCTAGGTGGACCGTGGACCGCAGCACACAGCCACACAGACCCACCCACCCTGAAGATGACCGGTTCCGAGCCCACTCAACAAAGCATCTCATAGGGACCGTGTCCACGAAGAACAATGGCCACCAGCAGCCTGGATGACTGACCGTCACAAAGGAAGAATTCATTTGTGTGTGAGAACGCTGCACCCCACACTTACCCCCCACAAGCCAGTCTGACCCAAAGCTGAGATGATTACACCTTTTCACTCTTTTCTTTCAACCGCAGTTTCCTGGTCTGCATCCACCTTGCTGCCCCAGGCCAGTATGGCAGAGGGAAGGTCTGACCGCTGCAGGAGACACCTCAGCCTGTGTGCCCGCTGCAGAGAACCTGGAGTCAGGGGCCTTGCTTAGGGAGCTCGGCTTCCCATCACTGGAGGTGCACTGGGTGTGAGCCACGGAAACACAGACACACAGACACACACACCCCCTGCCTAACCCAGGGCCCATGGACATGAAGAGCTAATCCTAGGTTATACAGTTGGGTTGGTGTGCATCCTGCTGACATGCAACATAATGCCAAGACTACTTCCTTTCTGGAACCTTCCTTCTTGTTGTCTTCAGTTTGTCCTGAGGACTGTCCCCAGCTCCTGGGTGCGCCCAGCCGTGCTGGGAAGGCTCCACAGACTCCCTGCCAGAGGGAGGAAAGGCAACAGGAGCCCCGAGGAGGAAGTGGGAGAAATGAGGTTACATTTCGGGGGCTTGCAAAGCCTGAGCTGGAACCGACTATGAATGGATTGTTGAATGTGAAACGGCTCATCTGCTCTATAAATCTTCACCTGATTCACAATAAAACGTGTTCTAAAATGAAGTGAAATTTACATAAATGACTGCCAACAGTGCTTCCCTGTGTGCCAGGGAAGCAGGGGGGCGGCGGGCACGACGGGGGAGGGGGCTGATGATCAGAAAGGGGAAGGACTTCTATTTCGCTGAGTTTTTTCTCCACGCGCTTGTTTTAACCAGATATATGCATACCTTTTAAAAAGTAAAAACACGGGCTGAGCCCCGGTGGCGTCGTGGTTGTGCGCGGGACTGCGGCCCACTGGGACGGAGGTTCGATTCCAGCAGTGGGGCTGGGCCTCCTCCTCCCACCACCGAGAGCAGTGATGCCTGCCCCCAAAAATAAATAAAAATAAATAAAAAGTAAAAACACTCCAGCTCTACAATGATGAGAGGGGGTCTTCCGTGCTAAGCAATTTGGATCTTATCCTGTTGGCCAGAGAGGTGCAAGAGAGGCTTCTGTGCCTGGGTGTGGCCTGCTCAAGTGTATAACGAATTGTTCCTGCCCCCGTGGTCTCCTGGAGCAGACAGACAGAGCCCTGGGGCACCAGCCGCGACGCTGGGGCTGCTCTTCCCTTGGGTCTAGCAGGAAACAGGCACCACCATTCAGGCACCAGGGAGGCTCAGCTGCCAGGGTCTGATTGTGAGCCAGGCTTCCATCCCTGAAGGATGCACAGTGACCCCAGAGTGACAGAGCAAGCCAGCTGGGCCTCAGAGGCCACAGGTCTCCACTTCTCCCCCTAAAGCTAGTTCCCGAGGAAGTGTGCTGGCCAGTGGACCGGTTGCTGTCTCGGAGGACCCCCCACCTGTCCAGTCAAAGTGGAGACGAAGCAGTCTGAGGGGAGGAGGCAGCTAAGGAGGCTTCAGAAGAAATGCCTCTAGGGGGCTTGGATCTGTAAGGTCAGTGGTTCAAAACCCCCAGCCCCTCCAAGGCAGCAAGGCTGGGCCTTCTCCTCTCGTAAAGAGTTAGTCTTGGAAACTCCCAGGTGGCAACATTAGGTAGGAGGGCTTCCTCCAGGATCTCTGGTGGTGTAGAGGGTTATGATTTGGGCTGCTCACCACAAGGTCAGCAGTTCAAAACCACCGGGTGCTCCAAAGGAAAAAGAGAAGTCTTTCTGCTCTCATAAAGATTTAGATAGGGGGCTGAGCCCCGGTGGCGTAGTGGTTGAGAGCAGAACTGCAGCCTGCGGGCTTGGCGGTTCATATCCAGCGGCGGCTGGGTAGCGCCCACGACCACCAGAAGCAGTGATGCTCACAAAAAACAAAAATAAACAAACAAACAAACAAACAAAAAGATTTAGATAGGGAGCTTTCCAGCCTGGTCCCGGCGCTATGGCTCCCGCAAAGAACAGCGGTGAGAAGAAGGGCCGCTTGGCCATCAAGAGGGCATGACCAGAGAGGACACCATCCACATTCACACGCACACCCATGGCGTGGGCTTCAAGAAGCATGCCCCGAGTGCACTCAAGGAGATCCGGAAGTTTGCCATGAAGGAGATGGGGACAGCAGATGTACTACACATCGACCCCAGGCTCAACAAAGCTGTCTGGGCTGAAGGAATCAGGAATGGCCCCTATAGGATCCGCGTGCGGTTGTCCAGGAAACGTCATGAGGATGAAGATTCCCCAGACAAGTTCTACACATCGGTGACCTACGTGCCTGTCACCACTTTCAAAAACCTGCAGACAGTATCTAAGAAAGGTTTTTAAACTGTCACACACACACACACACACACACACACACACACACACACAAAAGATTTAGATCTGGAAACCCATAAGGAGCATGCCACCCTGTCCTAGGAATCAGAATTGACTAGAGTTTTGGGGGTTTTTGTTTGTTTGCTTGTTTTCTGGCAGGGTGCAGGGAGGAGGCTTCCACAGAAATAGTGGTGAGGCACACAGCTGTTAATCCAAAGGTCAGATGTTCGATCCCAACAGCTACTCTGTGAGAGGAAGGTGTGGCCATAGAGAGATCACTGTCATCAAGCTCACCCCGACTCATAGCCATCCTGTCGGACAGGGAAGAACTGCCCTGTGAGTTTTTGAGACTCACTCTTTACGGGAGTAAACAGCCCCATCTTTCTTTCAATGAGAAGCTAGTGGTTTCGAACTGCTGGCCTTATGATTCGCAGCCCGATGTGTACCCACTGTACTTCCAGGGTATCTCCGATAAAGATCACAGCCTTGGAAACCCTATGGGGACAGTTCTCTGTCCCCATAGTTGACTCGGAGGCAAACAGCTTTGGTTGGGAGCTTGGCAGGGGCTTCCTGAGGGTCGACGGTGCCGACAGTTAAAAACTTGACTTTGAACCAAAATACTGGCCGTTGTAGCCCACCCAGAGGTGCCTGAGGAGGCAGACTGGTGATCGGCTTCTGAAAGCTCACAACCTTCCCAGGCTGCGGAGCAGTTTGCTCTACACACCGGGGAATCAGTGCAATGCACGGGCTAGTGACCGCCCCTGACAGCAGCACCCTTCCTGTGGCAGCTCTTGCTTTGGGCGCTGGCAAGGCTCAGTCAGAGCTGTTGGAGAGGGCCAGTTTCCTGGGCCTATGGGTCAAAAGTCAGAAACCCCCTGAGAAGAACAACCTGGAGTCCCAAAAGGAGTCTGCCCTCCAGGTTGGTGGATAGCAGTGGACTGGAATAAATCGCCTCCGGCATGGAGCCTCTGCATTCAGGGAAACATCTGAGGCTATCATGCTCCTCATAGACTGGCCTGGAGATGAAACAAGATAGCAGACCCATAGAAGCATCTAGAAGATCATTAGTCTCCTGCATCAGCAGTGAGGACCAGATGGCCGCGCGCGTACACGCACAAACATACACACACACACTGTTCCCACCTGTCTCTGGACCCAAATGCCTCTCTACCTGTCATCAACCTTCCAAAGTTTCCATTCAACAACCCAGTTGGCAGTGAAGGGACCACAGGTCAAAAGTTAAGGGACGACTCCACGCTTCTGCCCGTAAGACATCTACCGTCACACTTCTAGAATCTTCTCTGAACCTCACCATCCCCCAAGGCTGTGGCTGAGAGAGAGGCTCCTCGATGAATGCTGGTTCTCAGGTTGAAAAAAACTTCATAAAATCATCAGTTCAGGCCCTCGCTCATCTTTTGTCCTGACACCTCGACATCTCCCCTTCTCCGTCAGAAGCTCCAACTAAAACTAGACTCACTGGCAGAGTCCGTAAGCACCCACCACCTGCCAGGACGGGACCGAGGCAACTCTATGTTCCGAAGACCAGGGCTCTCATCTATTAAGCTGATGGTCCCTAAAATAATAAATAAATGTAGCAACAACAAAAAGATGAGAGTTGTTTCCTACCATACTGAAGCCCAAGCTCTGCAGCTGTGTAACACAGGACCTGTTACTTCACCTCTCTGTGCCTTAGAATCCTGAGGCCAGAGCCTGGGGTTCTACCCTCCAGGTCCACAGCAGGCCTTTAGAATGCGCGCGAATCCCTTTAATTTTTAATTTTTTTTTTTTTTAGGCATAACTGCCCTGGTGGTGTGAGTAGGGCGAATCCCTTTAAAAAAAAAAAAACAAAACAGCGTGACACCCGTTTTGTCCCAGAAGGGAAGTGGGTAGGGCGACTGTGGAAAGGAGAAGTTACAGTCACACTGTAGTCCACTTCATGGCATTTGGGTTTTGAACCAAAGGAATGTTTCACTTTAAAAAGCCAGCACTTGGGAGAGAGATTTACATGAGACGGGGAAGAAAGCCTCTGCAAATCCGTGTGTGTGTGAGACCTACATGTTTTCTCAGGGGGGAGGATTCATAATTCTTACCAGGTTTTCTAAGTGTGCTTCGTTCCAAAAAGGGTTAGAAACCAGTGCACTAGGGTGGCCTACAATACTCTGCTGGACTTGGCCCTTGAAGCTTTGTACCCACGCAAGTTCAGCAAAGCGGGCTCCCCGAACGGTGGGCTGGGTCTGCAGTGGGCTCGCTGGGGCACCTCCAACAGTGCGTCTCTCTGCCATCGAGGTGGGCAAGGACTCCAGCAGCCCATCCTCTAGAAAGGGCTGGGCTCGGTCCATCCTGCCCTGTGCTCTGCCTCCAGCTAAGGCAGCAGCCAGCTTGCATCACCATCACCGCACCGGCAGCATCTTTGAAGAACTACACCTCGTTGGGTCACGGGTCACATTGGCACTGAGGGGGAAGGAAGTGGGGGGAGGCTGGGAAGACTGGGGTGAGCTGAAGTGGAACACATCCCGGCTCCTCCAGAGACTGAGGTCGTGGTGTCTGAGAGCCACAGGGATCCCCACGTGGCAGGAAGCGCTGCCTAAGGGTCTGGATGTGGAAAGCTTGGGGTGGAGAGAGGAATCGGGCTAAGAGATCAAAGAAGACTGGTGAAGGCCACCAGACTCAGGGCAGAGTGGGTCAGGGCAGAAGGAAGGTCACGGGGTAAAAAAAAAGGGGGGGGCCTCCATTTAACAAATGGCCCCTGGCTACAGTAAACTTTAATTAACTGCACTATTATAATTCACTTCCAGGCTGACTTCACCAGCACCTCCTTCTCTTACCTCTCTACAGCCCCTCCTCCCCCGGCGCTGTCAGGCCTGGCCACCTTGGCTAATGTCTCCTCAGGAGCAGGGCGCCTGCTTCTGCTGAGAATGGCCCCCAGCACACAGAAGGGGAAGAAGGCCAGGCAGCTTCCAGTACTTCACGCCAGAACCCTCCTTCTACCAGCGAGGGCCATGAATTCAAAGTCGAGGAGCTTGGAACCCTTTATAAAAGCACCTCCCAGTCTCAGTCCTGCAGTTGCTCTGGGGTCCACACCTAGACAGGTAACGCCCTCGTCCCTGTGCACAGGCCCGCCCGGCATCTGGGCATCCATGCACCCATGGCTGCACCCACGGTGGCGGCCCCTCTCGCTCCACAGTGGCTTAATTACACCCGTGGCACTGGATCTCTGGAGGCTCAGGCTGTTCCCCATTTGAAGAGTGTATGCAGCCAGGGTGGGGGCTGGGAGCACCTTGGCGGATCTTCCACGCGAAACAGGCTTGCTTTTTATTAATGAGCTTATGAGAAAAGCCAGCCCAGGCCTTGCAGTGGAATGCGTGATGGGTAGCCAGGCGAGATGAGTTTGAGAATTAACTCTTCCTCCAGTCTGCTGTGCATTACCGCGCCCCTCGCCCCAAGTTAATTACCCCCTGAGGATGAAAATAGGTTTCATGACTCATAAGCACCAATACAACGTTTGGCGGCAGATGAAAATGCAAGGACACATTTATTTGCAGGAAGCTGACACACACAAACTATATTTGGGGAGATTCTTAAAGGGGTGAAGCAGGAACCTCCCGTGTGTCAAGATCAGATGCCCTGTACACCACACCACTACACACACACACACACACACGTCACCATTTCCACCACTTCAGTAATAGTGGTGGCAAAGGAACAGAAACTAAAAGGGTGTTATTAAGAAACAGCAAGTCCTAACACCAACCCAGCCTCAACACCAGCATCCCGGGCTAACCAGTGATTTGTTTTCGCCCCCACACGTGCTGGAGCCCCCACCCACCTCCTTCACCTTCTGGCTCTCTTTGATGGGGTTGGTGGGGGAGCCAAGCCCCATCCCTTACTTTCTCTGCCCAGTGGGGCCTGTTCTGCCCCCCGCCTGGACGCGGCCGGCCTCGGGGTGTGGCCAGGAATGGCTTTCAGATAGAATCTGCAGCTTTGGTTTGGCTTCCTCCCTCGGGTTTTCTGCCCCCCTTCCAGTCGCCGCCGCCCCCCAGGCAAGTACAAGGTTCAAACTGGTCGGCAGGCCTCCGCCTCCGAGGAGGGCCCTGGGCTCTGAAAGGCAGTACAGCCCTCTCCTGACCCTCCCAGCGCTGCCAGAACAAGTTGATTAGATGAGTAATTGCCTCCCCCACCCCTAACCAGTAGGGGTGGCTTTTAGTCGCTCTCTTAAGTGACCTGAGCCTTAGCAACTCCCACCCCCTCCCTTTTAACCCCGTTAAATGTGATGCTCTTTAGAAATACGTATCAAAATGGGAAATACGTTTCATCTTGGGCTGAAAAGTGCTTTGCCACTGCATCGGCTGGGAACTGCAGGGTCCCCTCCCTGTAGCCCAGCCCCCACCCCACCCCCTTCAGCGGGCTCCCAGCTCGGTGGCATGTTTCTTTTACATGTGTAGTAGCCTTGATTTCTGCAACATTCAAGAGGCCAAGCGCCAACCCCCCCCCTTTTTTTTTTTTTTGCACCTACTTGCACAAGTCAGTTACATTAGGTACCAACGTAGACTCCAGTCCCACAGGGCTGGGGGCCAGAAAGCATTCCCGAAAGCCAGTAGCAGCTGGGGCCCATGGGGTGGGGGTGGGGCGAGATGCTGGAGAGTAAACAGAAAACGCTTAGTCAGCACTGTCGAATGTAAATAGCCTGGTACCAAGGGGGGAGGGGCCGCCCGCCTGCTACAGATGCCACCTCCAGAGGGCTTTGGAAGGTCCTGGTAATTGTGCTCCCTCCCTGTTGGCGGCTCGGAGGGCGCCCCTCGGTTGCAGCTGTGTGTCTGAAGTCCTAGAAAGACAAAACTTGCTGACTCAGGGCAGAATTAATATCAATTGAATTTATTACAAGTTACTAAGCTCCAAGGCACATTACAGTGTTCTGTTAACTACAGAAATGTATAAAGGACAAACAGAGCAGAATCTCCTGGTCTAGCATTTCGCTCTACTGTTCAAAAGCATCCGTGCATCAAGAAAGCAAAAACAAAACAAAACAAAACCAAAAAACAAAAAAAAAACCCGGAACAACACGTGGAGATCCAGCACATTCAGAGCAGTTTCAACAAACCAAAACATTTCCCTCACAAACTGGCAACGAAAAACACCCCGTTCCCCCCCCAACACTCCCCTCATCATGTTGCAAACAAAACAGAAAACGAAACAAAACGAACTCAAGACTGGACACTGGGGGCTGCTTAGAAAGAAGCTTTCACCATTTGTATAGCATCGTGGGGTTTGGGTGTGT
Organism: Nesogale talazaci; assembly: GCA_004026705.1. Classification (NCBI taxonomy): domain Eukaryota; kingdom Metazoa; phylum Chordata; class Mammalia; order Afrosoricida; family Tenrecidae; genus Nesogale; species Nesogale talazaci. The sequence continues at coordinate 31,929 of PVJH01010515.1, forward strand.
GGTTTTTTTTTGTACTTTTTTCCTTTTTTTCTTCTTTTTTTTTTCTTTTTCTTTTTTAGGCAGCAACACTGGCCTTGGGGTGGTGGTGGGGGGGAGTCTTTTTGTGTTGTTGGGGTCTTTTTGTTATTTTTTTTTTTTTGTATTTTTCTTATCCTTTCAGAGAGCGCATAACATTTAAAAAATACACACCAGCAGCAGTCTTTGCTAAGGGCTATTAATCCTGTACCTAGGCAAACACTGTGCCACCAAATAAATGCTAACGAGTATGATGCAAATGACCCAACCAATAGTATACTGCTTAACACAAACCAGCTTATCCTTCAAATGAAGAAGTTACATACCTTTGTTTCAAAAGATAGAAACATACGACGAAAATAATGTCTATACATAAGACTAACTTTTTGCAGTTTGTTATATTCACAATTCTACATCTGGGGTGGGGGGGCCTCTCTGGGGGTGGGGAGGCCCTCTGTGTTGGTGAGGAGCTGGTCCAGGGCAGAAGGGGGTGTCTGTCCTGTGGTTCAGGGGCCTCTAAGGGTCTCGCTCCTTTTTCACTTTGACGTCCCCCGCTAAGATGGTCGCGATTTCGCCTTGCATGAAGGCCCAGGGTACGTTCGAGCCCACCAAGGGGCATTTCTCTCCGCTGGGGCAGTACACCTCGCCAGTGGCCCCCTGGGCCTTGATACTCTCGCGGGAACAAGGGAAGCAGAATTTGTGGCTGGGGACGGATGGGCACTGGACGAAATGCGTGTCCTCCAAACGTTCGTGACAAATGGTGCAGCAGAGGGGCCCGCTGTTGGCCATAGGGGAATCCGGAATGTTTTGGGGGTGCACTTGGTCCATGCCAGGGTGGGCGCTGGGTGGCGGAGGCGCCACCTGTAAATTCAGGTCCCCGTTCCGCGATGCCAAGCGGCGTGGCCCGGGCACGGAAGCTGGTGACACCGGGCTGCTGCTGTTGCGCCGCGCGGAGGCGGTGGTGGAGTGCACCGAGCTGCCATCCTTGGGAGAATGCGCCGTGCCCAGAGTGTCTGCCACCGACATGAGGGCGGCCATGGGGGATGGGCCGTTCTGGGGAGCTGACTCGGGCGGGGTGGTCCGATTGGAATGGGGTCCCAGGGGTGGGGGCGGTCCCCCAGCCGCGTGCGCCGGCGCTGCAAAGGCCCCGGCAGACATGGTGAGCTTCAGCGCCTCGCTCTGGTTCGCCATCCACTGCCTCTGCTGCTCCTCGCCCAGCTTCAGGGCACCCTCCGCCGAGTCTGGGGGCTCGGGGGAAGCCTTCCTCTTGCGCAGGCTGGCGGCTGCGCCCCGGCCCGAAGGGGCGGCGGGCGGCAGGGACCCCGTGCCCGGCGGGGCGCTGGGGGCGCGGCTTAGACTCACGAGCGCCGTGGGCAGCATGGGGCAGCTGGCGTCCAGGTACGGCTGGGGCAGCATGTCGGCGCCGGGCACGCCCTCCTTGAAGAAGCGCACAGCTTCGGGGAGCAGGTCCCCCAGCAGGCGCCAGTCCCCGGAGCCGTGCTTCTTCTCGTACTCCAGGTACTTGAAACCCGAGGACAGTCCCCGGCCGAAGTCCTTCATGCAGTCCTGGTACATCTGCTTGGCCACGCCGGACGCACTGGAGTACACGTTGCCCGAGCCGGTGGGGTACTCAATGAAGAGCTTCAGCTCGTAGTCCATGCCGGGCTTGGAGACCGCGTCGAAGGCGAAGACTCGGCCCAGAAGCGAGTGGTCCTTCTTGAAACGCACCTCGTAGGGGGTGCACCCGGCCAGCGTGAGCAGCGTGTCGCGGACCATCTTGGGCTTGTTGGCCCACTCTTCGGCGCGGTTGCGCAGGCTCTCGCTCAGCTCGGCCAGGGCCTCCGCGTTGCGCTGCTTCTCCTTTAGCTCGCGCTCCTGGTCCGTGCTGGACACCGAGCCGGGCCTTTTGCCACCGGTCCCCACGCCCACCTCCGACACGGACGACGAGGTCGAGGACGACGCGGAAGACGACGCGACGGACACGCCCGGGGTGCCCCCGAGACAAGCGGGACCCCCGGGAGCCCCTGGGGGCGCGGGCGTCGGGGGCCCACGGCTGCCCAGCCCGTGGGGCGGCGGTGGGGGCAGCACAGCGGCACTGGCAGGTCCATTAAGCAGCGTCTGCGGCAGCAGGTTGGGGGGTACGGTCAGCTGGGGTCCTCCGCCACCCCCCGGGTTGGGCAGCCCCGTCACGAGCCCACCGTGCGTCCCACGCCGAGTCGCCACCGACGCGGCCGCGGAGGACGAGTTGGGACTCTGGCGGTTCAGTTCCGGGGGTCCCTCCTCCGGGCTCGGCTTGGGGAAACCGTTGGGGCCCCCCAGGCCGTTGGGCAGCCGCGCGGCGTGGCCGCTGCTTCCGAGGCTCACCGGCGGTGGTGGGTATTCGAAGCGGCTGCGCTGTTCCGCCGCGGCGGCAGCGGCGGCGGCGGCGGCAGCAGCACTCAGGCCGTAGCGCTCCAGGCCAGACGGGGCCGCCAGCACCGCAGGCTTGCTGGAACCGTCGACGTGGTTGAGCTGCTGTTGCTGCTGCTGCTGTTGCTGCTGCTGCTGAGCCGCGGCGGCCGCAGCCGCCGCCACCACCGCCGCCTCCTTGGCCAAGGCCACCGTCTTGACCCCGACGGACGGCGGCGGCCCCGGGGAGCGGCCGTCCTGGAAGCAGCCGTGCGCCCGCTTGAGCTGGCGCGCGGTCTCGATCACGAACTCGATGCGATCGGCGCCCTCGTAGTTGACGCAGCCGCGGCAGACCGGCTCCGAGAAGTCCCAGATCATGGCCCAAGGCATGCGGGGTAGGTCGCACAGGTAGCAAGACTGTCTCCGGGACGAGGACACCTGTGCCCCCGACATGGTGCCGGCCCTGGGGAAGGCAGGCCGCTCTCGGGGCTGTCTCCGCACCGCCTTCTCCTCCGGAAGCGTCCGTCTGCTGGGGAGCGAGTCCGGCTGCGAGGGAGGGAAGAGGAGGGCGAAAGTTCTGCCCCCGGGGCTGGAGGGCGCGGGAGTCTTCGCCGCCGCCGGCGCAGCGCCTCTCCGCAGGGGCTCAGCCGCCGGGGCGGCGGACCGCTCCTGGCCCCCACCCTCCTACTGCGGCTGTCTAGCCCGGGAGGGGAGCTCCGGCGCCTTCTTCCTGGTGCCCGCTCCCCGGGGCTGGAGGCTCCGGCTGGGGCGAGGCGGGAGGCTGCCTGGCGGCCGTGGCTTCTCGGGCCCCCTCCCCGGCGTGGCTGGTGCGTGGAAGCGCAAATGGAGCTCTCGCGCGCGCCCTGGGGGGACCCCCCTACGAGCGGCGTCCTCTCCCCGCCAGGCTCCCCGGGACGAGGGCTAGAGGGCTCAGTGCCACCCGGTGCCTGTGTCCAATCCTGCTGAAGCCGCTGCTTTCTCGGAGGACCGAGGGAGGGAGGGAGGGGGTGGCGGCAGCCAAAAGGAGCTTGTCCCCTCCGCAGCGTCGGCCGGTCCGCTGGCGGCGGCTGGGCTTGGCAGGGCCGGAGGGAGCGCCGCCGCGGCCCCCGCTTCCAGGACGCGGGAGAGGAGTGGAGTGCACGCACGCAGGCTCCCGCCGCCCCGGGCCTGGCCGGCGCCCCGGCCGCGCGTCCGCTGGCGCTCACATGGACTGCAGGGCGCTCGCGCGGCGCCTCGGCCCGGGTCGCATCCCTTCCCGCTCGCGCTCGCTCGGAATGTGGGGTTGTGATTGTTACTCTACGTTCCGGAGGCGCGTCTCGGCGCTCCCGCTCGGGCTGCGGCTCGCGCTGTCCCCGGCTTGGCCGCGCGGGATGCCGCCCGGGCGGAGCGCTGACGTCACCACCATGCTCTGCACCAGTTCTCTCCCCGCCTCCCCCCCCCCCCCCCCTTTCCCCCTTTACACTTCCTCTGTGTGGAGCCCACTTGTTGCTTGGGAGAGGCGCATGCGCGGCCAGGCGCCCAGATTCCTCCCCGCCGGCCCCTCCTCCGCGCCTCCGTCCTCCCCTCCCCCTCGCCGTGTGTGTACAACAGCTGAGGCCTGGCGAGCTAAAGCTGGAAGCCCGGGGCTGGGGGTGGAAATTACACAGACGCTGACCTTTCCCTTCCCCGCCCGGCCTGCCGATGTGCAAAGAAAAAAAAAAAAGTATTTCAGAACCACAAACATCGTTTCCGGACCCCCCCCCTCCCCACCCCCCGCAGGGAATGGACATGTTCGGTCTCGGGGCTCTGGCTGTGTGTTCCGTACCGGGAATGAACTCCTTTCAGCTGCCATGAAACCATTCCCCCGTTTGGACGTGCCACCCTTTGCCACCGCGGATGCCGCAACACCTGCAAAACTAGCTGTTTTCCAACCTCCCAGAAACCGCCTCTTGGACGGCATTGTTTCTGTGCCCTGTTCTAGGAACCCGAGCTGCCGCGGACCCGACGGAGCTAACCGCCTGTAGGCTGCGTCCTCCCCTCCCCCAGCCGCACTCTCAAAATTTTGGCTGAATAGCTACAGAAGCTACGAGGCCTTTAAGAAAAACCTTGTCCTGGCTGCGCGCAGCTGCCGTGGGGGGCCGGAAGGGGGAGGTCTGGAGGGGCCAAATAGGTGAGTGGTTTGGGCTTTTTCTTAAAACATTTTATTGTGGTTTGGGTGAAAGTTTACAGAGCAAAGCAGTGCCCCGTTCGACAATGCAGACGCATTCTGCTATTTGACATCAGTTTTTTAGTTCCCTCCCGCGTAACCGTATCTTCCCACTTCCTCCCTGAGTTCTCAGTTCTAAGCGCCCCCTCTCCCCTGCTCCTTCCTGTCTTCTGAACTTGATTTCTGGGCAGCTGAGACCCCTTGGTCGTGGATGGTGTGAGTGTTTGTTTTTTCACTCGGGGTCTGATCAAAGCAGGGAGGGAGTAGCACTTATTAATAGTGACATCATTGCAGAGCACAGGGCAGTGTTCAAAGTCTCAGGTGCTGTGATTTCTTTTCCATTGAAAAATGACTGCTCGCCATACTGCTTATTCCTGCAGCGCTATTTAGGTGGCAGATCTAGTTGGGGGTATTTCCTCAGAAGATCAGCTCTGTTTATTATTTCATGTGCTTTGAGGTTGGAGGAGGGGAAGCAATACCATGGAATCCCAGGCTCTGGAATTCTGGCCAACCCCTTAGGAATTTCCTCGCCCGTGCTTGCTGGCTCTGTGACCTTGGGGCTAGTTACTTAACCTCACACAATCTTGCTATTCCATCTGTAAAATGGGAACAGCTGTAGCTCCCAGCCTGTTAGGGTTGGTTGAGGTTTCTCTCCAGCTGCTGTAATCATCGTAGGTCCCTCGGCCTTCCCAAGACTTGCTGTGGGCCAGACACTGCGCTAGGTGGGGCTCCTTGCTTCACCATTAAAAGCTCCAGAACTTGACAAGGCAGATTCTGTTATTAACTGATCTTACAGATTAGGGAAGTAAAGAGGTTATCTCGCTGGCCCAAGGTCACCCAGCTCTGAAGCGACCGAGCTGGGATCCGCACACAATAAATCTGATTTGAGATGACTTTGACAAGAGTTAGGCTCCCAGAGGGGGTTGGGCTGTTGGGTGATTTTTTGTTCTTGTCCCCCATAGGCTCCCTCCTCCATGTTCTGTATGGTCCCCTCAAACTAAGTACCCTGCGATTCTGCTTTTAGAAGAAACCCCGCCTCCCCCCTTCCCAAGGCACCGTACCACCCCATAGAGAAGCTTTAGGTCTGTCATGGCCCCAGACTGTCTTGGATATCCATCACGCAGGCGGCACAAGCCGCCTCACAGGGGCGATAAGTGCTGGTTATGATCAGTACTGCTGGGGAGCAGGTGAGAGCCCTTTGTAAGCGGCCTAAAACCTAAGGATCGTTCAGCTGATCTAGATGACTGACTACTGACTGTAATAAAGTTCACTTTGAAGCCACCAGCTATAACTGTATAACTGGTTTTATTTTGACTCCAGCTTCCCAGCCCAGGCCCCCATCCAGCCCTATCCCACCACCTCATCCTCATTCCAGGGGAGCACGGGGATGAGGGGTAAGGGAAGGGGGAATTTTGAAGACTGTAGAGAGGAAAAGAGTTCTAGGCAACCCTTCTCTTTCATCTCAAAGCATCCAGATTTCTGTTCTTGCAAAACAGTCAGCTCTCTGTGCACTCCCCAACAATAACAAACCTTCCCCGGCCGCCTGGCTGGTGGCAGCAGGTCCTGCACAGAGCTGTTCCGGACAGAGCATTGCCTCACCCTTAACAGACGTCAGCCCTCCCCACGCTGCCACCGCCACCGCTACCCCGAGTGACTCAAAACATCACATCGGCCTGGGAAATGGAGGCGCATCCCAGCCAGCCGGAGGCTCTTTACTTTGGGCTCAGCTGATTCACCCCTCTCTTTACATGTATTTATTCAGCCTTGCCCTTTATTAAACCAGAAATACAGGGAAATCACAATTGAGCCACAGCCTGCCGAGCCAGGCTGCTGGCGAAAGGGAGTTGGATCCCGTGTCACACAGTGTTATGTTTGGTATGCGCACACATATGTCTCCATCTCCTCGTCTGTCTCTGCCTGTGCTGTTACCGAAGGAGATATATATACACACACACGGCCGGTGCAGACACACTGAGTTAGAAATAAACGTGCATTTAAACAAACTTCCATTACAGGATCCAGCCTTCCGAAAACAGTGCTCTTTGGCTAGCCCTTCCACTCCACCACCCCTCCTTCTCCCCGGAAGCATCATGATCCCTGAGGTTGATGAATGTCCCCTTATCTGCTAGTCTCAAATGACCCTGCTTGGTGGTGGTCAAGTCCGGGGCACTAAGAAGCCAGGACACCAAAGTTTTGGAGGTGCATTTTTTTCCATCCAGAAGGAGAGAACACAGAGGCAACCATGATAAAGTTGCGTTCACCTCGGACCGGAAGGGGCTTGACTCGGGGTGGAGAAGCCAATAGAATTCTCCCGTGGGGTCTGTGGACAAGCAGAGTGTGCCCAACGTGGGGGAGCCAGCGGCCCCACCTGCGCGGTTTTTCCAACCGCCCTCCCACCTCCAGCTTGGAGTTGGTGCCCTCCGGGAACCCCCCTGGCGAAACTGGGGCAAAAAGCTCTCCACCAGGCCTGCAAGCACACCCTAGCCAGTGTGAACGGGGTGACAAGAAGGTCGCGGTGCGCCCACACACTTGGAAGCTCCCCACAGGCCCCCCTACCACCCCCGCCACCGTTTTGTGGCCGAGATGGGCGGAAGGAGGGGGGGGCCCCCCTCACAGGGGCCTGGCATCCCAGAAGCCAGCTGGCTCGGCCCTCAAGGAGGCCCCGGCTGAACCTCGCGTCACCCCACTGCAGCGCGCGCCGCCAAGTGCTCCGGCGAGAGAAAGGCCTTTTTTGGTAACACTCCACAGCCCGCCGCCGGTAAGCAGGGCCCAGCTCTGGCCCGGAAAGCCTCCCCGAGTCCGAAGAAAACAAACGTCTGGGTTGGGCCCTCCTCTGGCCACTCCAAAGGCCCTGCTCCCCGCTCCAGGAAACCCAGAGGCGGGGTGTGCGCCCAGGTTCTGCAAAGAGGCCTGGGAAGGGGGGGTGGTCAGCACCGCACGACGAGATTGGCACATGTGCTCCCGGGCCGGCCGGTTCCGTGGCGGAAGTATTTGCCTTTCCCTAAAGGATTAATCCTAGTATCAAAAGGGGAGGGGGGGTTAGTCTTAACTGGGACCAGGGCATAGGGTTACGCAAAAGCCACTCGAGCGTGAAATCCCGAGAACAACGCGATTCGCCGAGCACCCCCGGGGAGGGGAGCCGCGCGCGCCACCCGCCAGGACCTGCGCAGCCTGGGGCGCGCGGGCATCCGGGCTCTCCGTGCAAAACCCGGGGGAAGGAAAAGGAGGACGTAGTGGTGACTGCTGGCACGGCGGCCGCAGCCAGCCAGGGGATGGGCTTACTGCCTTCTTCCTGGAGGGGAGGAGGGAGGGAGGGAGGGAAAGCAGGGTGGGGGAGTCGCGTCTGGTTCCTGCCTCCTCCTCGCTTCCTCTCCTCACCAGCGTGCCAGGGTATGGGGGAGCCCAGCGCTGTCCTCGGCAAGAGCTGGTGTTGTTCTGGTCCCCAAATAAAGGCACCCTGGAATGAGACTCCCAGGGATGGGGCCTAGAGGCAAAGAAAAAGATTTGGGGGTGGGGGGTTGCGACAGACAAGGGCGCTATTCACCGACCCGTGGGGTTAAAACAAACACCACCCCCGCCCCCCAAGAGGGGGGGAGGAACTGCAGGGGAGGAAGCCTTGGAGGCCCAGAGTAGGCGGCGGCGAGGCTGGCAAGGTGCTCATTGTCAAGGCCCCAGGTGCGCATACCTCCTGGCCCGTCCCACCACCCCGCGTGTGCCTGGGCCTCGGCGCCAGGAGCCGGGCGGCCAGCGGGTTGGTTCCCCCCGGCCCACACTAGCGCGGGGGGTTTCCACGTGGAGCTCGGGAGACCCGGCGCCGCCGGCGCTTTCCTGGCCTGGCCGCCCGAAGGCGGAGCCTCTGAGCTAGCCGGGAGCCCCTCCTCCGGGCGGGCGGCCTCCCTCCCCACCCCCCGGGTCGTGTCTGGTACAGACTGGAAGCCTCGAACTGCCCTGCCTGGTTGGAGTCCACGGGGGCCAAGACCTCTGGGTGTTTTGTTCTGCCTGAACTGGGTGGTTCAACCCGGAACTCGGACAGGAAAGGGTAGGGGTGGCGGAGGGGGAGGGCTTCCACCTTGGGTACCTGTTTACACTTGGTTCTTCTTCAACTTGGACTTAACGGAGGCCCCAGGTGGCTGTGTGACCTTGAGCAAACCACTTGAACGTGGGTCTTCTTCATCTGTGAAATGGGAATGATTTCACTGCTGCCCTCGCCCGCCCGCTTCAATGGGATGACACGATAGGATCATGCACCTCATAAAATGTGAGCGGAGATTAACATAATAAGAATGGCTGATTTTTGTCTAGGCCTGCAAAGTGCATCCCCAGACATTATCTCACCAAATCCCCACACCAGCCCTGTGAGGTAGGTGCTACTTCCATCACCTTTTTTTGCAAAGGTGAAAAAGAGATGGTCCAAAGTGGCTGCAAATGCTCCCCTCCTCCTCCCCTGGCGGGTCCCACGTGCCTTCGAGCGGTCAGAAAGTAAAGCCTCCCCACAGATTAAGAATGCCCTGGCAGAGGTAAGTAGGCCCAGGGCTATGTATAAATTGGCACTGGTTATGTCGGGGGTTAAGCCATTCAACATCAGCTGGGTGTGTGTGTGGGGGGGGGGGGGGTGCAACCGTGTAGCCCCTGCTTGCCTGCTCTTCCAGGAAGCCCTTTTCCCTCTCTTCTGGGGTTCTCTTGTACAGTGACCCTGAAGCCAAGGTGACGGGGAGAAAGCGGAGATGGAAAGCAGCTGTTCTCAAGCCTCCTAATGCCATGCCGAGACCCTTTTATGCGGTCCCTGATGTTGTGGTGACACCCCCCCTCTCACACACACGGTAAAATTATTTTCGTTGCGACTTCAGCACTGTCATTTGGCTACTGTTAGGAATCTAGGCAGATCCTTGTGAAAGGGTCGTTGGACCCCCACAGGTTGAGAACCGCTGCCCAAGAACGCTCTGCAGCACAAGGCAATGAACTGCATGTTGAATGAGCGCCGCCGCTAGCAGGGCCCCAGGATGCAAGACGAAGGGGAGGAACAGAGTGGAGAGGCTGACTGTGTGCACACACACCCAGTAAGGCCAGCTCAGTATGTGGGCTGACGGCCTCTTCTTGGCTGGCAGGCTGCTGCTGCCCTCAAGGTATTTTTAGCCTTCACAAACCTTGAGGGGGTGGGGGTGGGGTGGGTGGGTATCTCCTTGAAGCTAAAAGCTCCAGAGGAAAGAGGTGATGACTCCTTTCCCTTTGATCTAGAGGACCCCTCTTTCTGGCCAGACCCACAGAGGAGGGGGCCGAGCCTGCCAGGCCCTTGGTGAGATGTAAAAGCAGGAAACATGGCTTTCCGATGGCCCGGTTCGTTTCTGTTCCCGGGGCACCTAAGCCTGAGGACTGCCTGCCCATGCCACGCTACCATTTGTGTATCCAGCACCTTCAACTGTCTGGTCAGTGCTGAACTTAAGCAGACAGGCCCCTGCCTAGTTTCTAGCAGCTTCCATTTCCTCCTGCGTGCCCTACTTTCCTGACGCAATGGCCCCAAAGTCATGAGAAGCAGTGTTTGTCCAACGCTCCCAGCAGCCACATGACTGCAAGCAATCTATTTATGCTCTCCGGATCTCGTTTTTCCTCACCCGTCAAATGTGGATCTGGAAATCTGCTCTGTCTACCTCAGGAGCCTTGCGGTGGGATTCTCAGTGTGATTATCAAGGGCTGTAGAAAGGCAAGCCATTGTCACAAATCTTTTCAGTAGAAGAGTCAGAGAGCCTGGTCCTAACCCTTGCCCTCCTTCGCGCTCGGACTCATCTCCACCGAGTGGCTAGCCTAGCATTGCTGTAACCCCCCCCCCCCACACACACACACACTGGCCGCCAAATCAGTCATGATGGCCCAGTCACCCTCGGCGCTAGAGAGGGACAATGGCAAGTCTGCCACTTCTCATCCCTTTGGGTAGAAAAAGGATTTCCTGTCTCAAGAGTCCCAGTGTGGCCGTGAGGAGGCTGGAAGCTGGGAGCTGCTGGGTTTATTTGGGGCTTTTACTTTTTTTTTGTTTTGGTCAATTTGGAAAGAAAAGAGCCAATGACCTCTTCTCACAAAAACAAAACGGGGCAGGAAGTGCGCAGGGCCTGAGTGGCAGGGACTAAGAGTGTAATTACAGGTTTTTGTTCAGCATTCTCATGTAATTAAATCTAAAGGAAAAGGAGCCTGACGAGGCTTCTTGGTAGCTGGTGTGTGTGTGTGTGTGTGTGTGTGTGTGTGGTGGGGAGAAGCAGGAGGTGAGATGGATTTGCTTTGCAGACTGAGAAGAGTTCCTCTCCTTTATTGCTTTTTATATGTCTTCTCCGAAAGGTAGCCAGTGGCTCATCTCTTTATTCACTGCTACCCCACGCTCCTGGGTGACATTTGCCAGCCCAGCGCTGCAGCCCTCAGCCCCCGCAGAGTGCACAATCAAAGGCCCCCCAACAGCCACAGCCAGCTCTCTGGCCTGCAGTGTTTCTAAACCAGCGACCTCATCCTCCGAATGCTTCCAAATAGCCAAAGCCACCCACCTCCCCGCTTCCCACTTCATTGACATTCCCTTCTTTTGGTTTTGAATCCATTCTGGCCTCCCCTGCTCTTCGTTACCGCCATCACTCCCACCACTCGTCCCCAGGCTGCCTCGATTTCCCTAACAGGCAAACTGTCTAGGTGTACAAGGCGCCTCCTGTCTTACCAGGCCAGAACATTTTCCAAAATGGTCAGGAACCTCAGGCATGCAGGTTCCTCCTCCCCCTCCCCACCCCCCAGCCCTCCCGGAGCCCTCAGTGCCCCTCCCCACGCCCAATGCTCCCTGGCCACTATGACCTGGCAGCAAGAATGCGTCTACTGTCTGCTGCTCACATTCTTAAGGGCAGGAGACCTGACCCACCCCAAAACCACGTGCCCCAAAGGAGAAGGAGGGGCACTTGCATTTTCCAGATGGGCAGGCCTCTGCCGGGGTTAGCAGGACTGACAGGTCTGGACCACCTTCCTTTTCTTATTCCCTTGTCCCCAGTCCCCACCATGCTGCCATTACCCCCACCCCCAGCTCCACCCCTTCACCAACTCTTCTCAAGAACGGATTGTTTATCTGAACGGGCAGCCAAGAAACTTACTCCTGGTTTTGGCCCCTGACAGAGAGTCATCTTACTTGGGAACACAAAACTTGACGACATGGTGGGGGGGGGGGGGGGAAGGGGACAAGTGGAAAGGAAAGACCACTGATGCTGGCATCTGACACGCTGACCCGAGTGGCCCCATCTCTCCTGTTGTCCTTTGAGTCCATCAGCCAAGGGGACTGAGGTATATATTCTTTCACTCCTTCTACCTCCACCTCTAACCCCCACCCCCACCCCCAATCCCCCTGCTTCTCCAAGTCTTCATGTTTGATGCTTTAATAGGACTGACTGGCTTTTAATTCTGATTAACGTTCTCAGCTGATTGTGTGTGTGTGTGTGTTTTGGAGGAACCTGAAAAGACACACAAACTAAACCACCCCCTTTTCATCCTCTTTGAAATGACACTAAGATGGACTGGTTGGGGAGGTGGGGGCAGATTTAGCCAAGGCGGGGAAGAAAAGAGGGAGGAGGAAGCAATTTATGTGCTTTTCTAAGGCAGCTAGTAAAATTCCTAAGGGAGCAGAAATGCCACAATCGACTGTCTTGGTGTATTTAAAACGGCTGGCCAGGGTGCATCACATCAGGGCACAGGGTGGGGGGGAGGGGGGACAGGACCTGCAGTCTGGAAGCTGGGGACAGGCGCACAGAACCTCCTCCCGGTCGGGAGGTGCCCTTCTGCCTTCTGAAGGAGGCCAGAGATGGGTATTTGCTGTCGTCAGATTTCTCTCCATCCGGATCCCCCCACCCCCCCTCTCGAATTCACTGCAGGATGGAGTTTTTGTTTTGTTTTAAACTGGATCTGGTAAAGAAATACCGGGGAGCGCAATCTCCCCAGAAACCACGCGCCCCTTACCCGCCCCCCCAAGGGAAGGTGCAAAACCCATTTGATCCCAGATACAGATATCTCTACCTCAGCCCCCCCCCCCCATATGCTTTACAACTTTGTAGACATCAGGTTAGCAAAAGGTAATAAATAGTCCTTGCACAGCAGGGTCTGGACCAGTGAAAACAGTTTACTGAAATTAATGAGCCTCGCTTACACCCAAACCTCCACTTTGGAATTAATGCCAGACATAGTTTTCCTGAACTGTATCCAACCGCCTAAGCGGCAGACAATTTCGTTCTATTTGTGCTGGAAAATAAAGCCTGGGCCCTTGATCTCACTGTGGATTTTTTTTTTGTTTTTTTTTTTTTACATCACAGTGAGAGCTGCGCCAGTTTCCACTCTGCCCATACAAGCTCTCTGCACGGGGCTGTGTGAAGGTCACGAGTTATCTGCTCAACTTTCCCTTGAACATCATGTCTCAACTCCCACCCTTCCCCCAAGCTTTCACCAGGGCACCCCAGAGAATCGAGTAAAGTTCCAGAAACGGTTCGACATCGCTGACAACCACCTTTCCCCTCCAGCTCTTGAAAAGGATTGGTTTGCACTAAGTAAACCTGCCTGTCTAGCCTCCATTTCCCACCCTAAGTCAAGGACACTCCGAATCACCCAACCAGAATCCCCCTTCCCCCTCCAACGCCCCCCCCCCCCCCGATCCGGGGTCTGCAGTTCTGAAGGGGTTTTTATTTTTCTTAATGTGTTTTTAAGGATGACACACACACACACACACACACACACACACACACGCACACGCACACGCAGTGGCTATGGCGGGTATAGCCCAGACCCTGCTGTCAGGGGCTGAGCTAACGTGCCTCCGCCCATCCCCCTCGGATTATTCATAAAAGCCCCGTCGTGGGCAGCCGTCTTTCTGGTTTTCATTGTACAGTCTGCACTGGTGACACAGGACATGTGGAAAATTTTGAGAGCACTGCGGTGAATGGTGTGGAGGGGGAGCGTGAGCAGGGGGAGGGGAGGGAAGGGAAGGGAGCGAGTTACTTTTTAGCTTCCGCTAAGTACTTGGCCGCTCGCCAGGCCCGGAGGATTCTGGGAAGCACAAGCCTCCCCAGTATAAACTGCCAGCTTTAAGCAGCCCTGACAGTTCTGCTCCTTCCAAACTTGGCAGCCGTTCAAAGTGCTCTTTCATTTGAAATGCTGGAAGCCTGCCATGTGCAATGCAGATTTGCTGTGCCTGCGCGCAGAAGGAACTGATAAATGCCGTCGTCGTTGCCATGGGGACAGGAGGCTATCAGAACGGTCTTGTGATCGCAGCCTCTCAGCGCGGCAGGCTCTCGCTCCCCGCCTCCCCCCACCCCCCACCCTTCTAGTCAGTGAGATGGTGAAATAAATGTTCTGGAAAAAGGTTAACCCTCCCCGTTCTGGTTCCAGAGCTGAGAGGAGGCAGCCCCGGGCGGGGATGAAGGCAGGTGAATTTCCTCCTTGGTCTTAGGGACTTTGGGTCCCCGCCCTTGAGCGGGTGCCCCCTAGACCCCAGCCCTTCAGGGGGATGAGCAGGGGGGGGAGGCTTGCACAGAGCTGTGTTTTGCCCCGAGCTTTGCAGCAGGCCCAAGTGTAAGGCTTTGAGTCATCAAGCCCCGGATGTAAACACATGCACACATACACCCCCGCCCTGTTCTGTCCAGTGTGTGTGTGTGTGTGTGTGTGTGTGTGTGTGTGTGTGTGTTTTATCTTTTTAATAAAATTTCCCTGGCAACTTCCATGGTGCAGCCTCCATTTTAGCTAGTGGGCAGCCGGGCCGCCCTCTCCCCACCCTGAAAGGCAAGGAAGGACGCGGGTGCATTCTGGAGCCAGCCGCGTGCAGCACCCTGGGTGCCAGCGTGCCCAGGAGACCTCTGTGGGAACAATGACAGGTTATGTTCCCGTCAGACACCGAGGTGTTCCGAAGGGAAACAGCTCTGTCATTTAGCACAATGACTTCGGGTGGCTGTGTGTGAGGGTGTCTGGGCCACAAGGCACCGCCCGGTCTTGCACACCAGCGAGCACACGCACGCCTGCGCACGCGCGCGTGCACACCTCCCCCCCTCCCCACAGCTATTTAAAAACACAGTCTGGTTCAATGTACGGCACGTTCAGAACTGGTATATTTTCAGGCCGGTGGTGCCAGCACGCTGGGTGGCCGGTTTAATGGGGGGGAAAATGAAATACTCCATTCCAGCCAAAGTCTCGGGGAGCCAGAGAGGCTCAGTGATTTATGTGCACTGAGGATAAGAAAGGTGAGCAGTATTCTCTTTCAACCCCACTTGCTATTTCCTGAAGGCTTCCTGGACTTGAAAATGCCTTTAACATCCCGGGAAAGGAACGTGTTTTTTTTTTTTCCCCTCTCCCTACCGTGGCTTTCAATATTTTCTGCTAAATATATTCTGGTGCCCTGTTTATCTAGGGCTCCTCCGCCTCATAGACCTTTGTGTACTCTCCACGCCTCCAGGCGGTTCCCTTGAAAACAATGGGCATGGATCCTATTACAGAGAACTTTCTGACGAGGCTGAGCACAAGGGCAGGGGGGTTTCTGTGTGGGTCTGTTTGCCTATTGAAGAATCCAGGTGCGGAAACCAGCAGAGGCTCCTTTGACAAAGTGGGGAGCCGGGGGTTAAGCATTTAGCTGTTAGTGAACAGGTCGGTGGTTTGAAACCAGGACACAGACGGCAGTGTGGGGAGCCCTCCGGGGCCGTTCTACCCAGTCCTAAAGGGTTGCCATGGAATAGCCTGGATGACGAACTGGGCCCAGCAGCTCTCTCATGAACCCTGAAATACCCCAGAATGTTGAGGCCGAGGGAGGAGTTCCTGCATAAAGGCACAGCCCATGCGGAGGCAGGGACAGGAAAAGCTTCGCTGCTGTTTCTTGGACGTCCCTGGCTGGGTGTCTGCTTGAGCTGTCACAGTCATTGTGGCCAGGGCCACACCCTCTTGTTCCTCCATCTGGAGTTGCCAGATCCCGAAGTCGCCCCCTTTCCATTTCCATACTCGAGTCCATCCAAACCGTCTGCCTTACCCTGCCAGCAGGCACCCAGGCGGGAGGGTTAGAGTTAAAATGCAATTTAAAAAAAAGCACCGTTGGCATTGGAGACCTTACAGGGTGGGTTCAGCTTTGGGACTGAACAGGGGGCGGGGGCAGTAGACATCCAGCAATTCAGGAAACCTCCCTCCTGCCCATGGGACCTTCCCCTCACCTTCCTGAGACAAACGGAGGAGCAACCGCTAAGCTCTGGGGAGCCCAAAGCCTGTTTCACGGTGAAAAGGCCTCTCTCAGGTTGACTGACATGTCCCCCAACTGATCATCAGGGATGTTTCCTGCCTCTCTGTGTGTGAATTCTTGGCGCGGGGGTTTCTGGTGGAAGCACAAACTGGTTGAGGAGTGGGGGCGGTGGGAGTGGGGGTGGGGTGGGGCTCCCCAGAACCACGAGGTAAGGGCAGGGTCCTGAGTTACAGCCTCCGATAGCTCAACTGCATTGTTTGGGCTTCTTCATCGTGCCTAGAGCAGCCCACTCCCGCAGCCGCCCATGCCCAAGTGCCCATTTCAGATAGTCCCCTCCCTCTCTCCTCATGTCCTCAGATCTGTCTGCTGATTTGTCGGCTCCCAGAATTCCGCGCCCCCCCTCCCCCCACAGCCCTCCTCTCCCAAATGAGGGTGGGAAGATCGGCTGAAACCAGCTGTGGCCCCCAAGTGCCCTCGGAGATGGAAGCCTGCCCTGGCATTCCAAAGAGCCTTGACATTCTCTGTTTTCTGCGCGGTGCCAGTGCAGAGATGAACACCAAACAGGGGAGGTGGGTGGGAAGGGCGTGCTGTGGTGTGGCCCCTTTCTACTGAGGCCCGAAGAGCCACTTCCCAGAAAGCCAGGGATTAAGAAGGCCTGTCCCAGGCTGGTTTAGGAGTGGCAGGAGAACAACTCTCTCTTGTTTTGATGTCTAGCATGTGACCAGAATGCTGCCAGCTAATTTTAACCCCACCAGAGGGCTCCTGGAAACACACACACACACACACACACACACACACACACATAAGCTATCTTGCATCTGGAGAGAGAAATGCTGTGGGCGGGATAAAAGCTTTTTCAGCCTAAGCTTCTTCCTGTTTCAGTTTCCAAACTTGCATTATCGGTAACCTGAAAAATGATGAGTTTCACCAAATTCCTGGATGTTGCACAAGAGGACAATGAGTCTATTTCGGGTGCTGTGTGCCAGGCGCGGCAGGCAGGCAGGCAGGCAGACAGGCAAGCAGGCGCGGGAAGCTAAAGCTTTCAGGTGTTGGGGTTTCCTGGTACTTTCCTTCTGGGGTGTCCAAGCCACAGGGGTATGTGCTGCTGGGCTAGGGAGGGGAGCTCTCCATGGTAACCAGGTGGTTGCACTCAGAAAAAAAAAAAAAAAAAACCCTGCTCTGAAGACATCAAGGTCATTGTCCATGAAGACAATGCTTTGTATCTTTCTTGGGTGAGTATTGACTGGAGGCTTAAAAGCCTGCAAGTACCCATCAAAGATACAACTATTGGTCTCTTCCCTTCCAGAGCGAAGGAGACAGATGGGTCCAAAGAACTCTTGAACTGCCTGAACCAAAACCTCCTACTCTGAGACCTGGAGAACGAGACGGTGCCCCGATAATCACTACCACTACCGACCCCTCGGACCAGGATCACGATAGAAGGTGCTGGACAGAGGGGGGCAGGGGGGAATCTTCAAAATCACCAAGATCCAAGTCAAGGGTCACAGGTCTGTCAAGGGGGGGGCGATCTTGAGGGAACGCCTCCAAACAGGTCAGCCAAATAAAACCCCAAAACAAAGGCTTCCAGAAGAACTAACGGTCAGTGGGAGTCCAGGGAGGCCGGGGGAAGGGTGCCGTCCCATGGAAGGGGGTGCAGGCCGTCTCGGCAAACAAAATGGGTCCCCATTGCAGAAGTGAGCTCTGAACACTCACCCGGACCACGAGGGAATGGTCCACAAAGTAGGCGAGGCTGCGGGAGAAGGATCAAGGCCAGTGACGAGGGGGTGAAGGTAGCGGGGGTGCTGGTCCTGAAGGCGTTACGAGGCGGGTGGGAAGGGATGTGCAGAGTGGCACAGCAGGGCAGAAAGAAGTGGGGAGAAAGAAGCTGTCGCCGTTGCTTGGTGGCCCCCTCTGACAGAGTTTAGCATCTCTCCCAATTTTCCATTTCTGCTCTTAGCACCGGGAATCGATGGGGGGGGGGCGGGGGGGGTCCTGTGGAGTTCTTCACCCTGGTCAAGCATCGGATGAGGGCTGCTGTCTCTGAGTCACAGGGCATGCCCGTGGGGGTGGGTGGGTGCCTTCTCTAGTCAGAGGTTGCTGCATGACCAGCAGTGAGCAAAAAGATGGACTCTCCAGAGTCAGGAGGATGAATGGGTGTGGGGTGGATAGTGTATCGCTGGGAAGCTGCTACCAGTCGTTCTAGAACCAGGTAGGGAGGTGGGCCGCCATTAACCTGAGGGTCTCCCACGGAGTCCCAGGAGACCTCGGGGTGAGGGGGGGGTGTCCAGGAGGTGGAGGAGAAAGACCTACTGAATACTGCAGCCTTCCTTGCAAGCAGGATGAGCTGGGCGGCCATGGTTCAGACAGCTGCTAAGAGATTCAGCTGCTTCAAGGCATTTGCACAGCCCTGCCCCGTCTGGCCACCTCTGTATTTGAAAGATTCTCTGGGGCTTTGAGACTCCCCCTCTCTGTCTGACTCCTGGGGCAAAGACATTGTCTTCGGACCTTCCAACAGACTGCCACCCACCCACCCACCCACCCCGCCTACGATACAGCAGCCCACAGGAATCAAGAATCTCTGGGCAGATGCTTAAAGGAAAGTTCCCTTGACTCTGCTCCCTTGAAGGCTGGGCTAAGCTTGGTCAAAGAGGTGAATGCCCTCGAGTCAATGGGAAGCACAAAGATGTTTGAATGTCACTGCTCCCGTTTCCCCGTTGAGGGGAGCAGGGCTAAGCTCATCAGCATTTTCCCTCTGCAGACTCCGCTAAAAAACAACAGCACCCACAGACAATCATTTTCCGTAAGCAAATGTGGCTCTTCGGCGCCCCAGAACTGGGAAGGAACCCCAAGTCAAGAATGCGTTCCCTGTGTGTCTTCCCATCTGCAGATCCTAGCCAATATTCAGGTGTCCCATCCCAGGACAGACGGATTCCTGCTGGACCTTGTAAGGCCTGGGGAGTTTCCCAAGAGTGCCACAGCTGGAATGCAGCTGCTGCGGAAGGTAAACACAGCTCCTGATAGGTCAGTGGATGGGGCGGCCATGGAGTCTTGGAAGGTTGGGAAAGCCCTCCTCCTGAGGTGGGCCAAGGAAGCCAGGCCACTGGTGTGAAAACTTTCCAGATGTGGGAAGGGAAGGAAGGGGAGGCTTGTGCCCGCCGGGTAGATGCCAGACGCTTGCTTTGGGGAGGCCGCCTCATTTGAGATTACCTTCCAAGAGAACAGCAAAAGGCCAGAACCGACCACGAAAGGCCTTTTTCCTCCCAGTCCCTCCGGCCCAAGTGTCTGTCCCCTGGATCATCCATCCTCTGGGGCATTTGCCCAAGTGCCTCTCCCTCCCCTTCCTCTGTTTTTTAAAAAAAAAGTATTTTATTTTATTATTGTTATCTTTGGTTCGGGGAAACTTTTGGAAGCTTTCCCAGGCTGGAGCTATAGAATGTTTCCAGGAAAAGGCATAAGGAGTGTCTGTGTTTGGGATTTTTCGGGAGAAGGGGCTGGCCAGTGTTTTCCAGCGAGACTGAGCCGGGAGCAGCCAGGTCTTGTGCAAATGTCCAGCCAGGCCCAAGGGCAGATGGTGCCAGAAAGATCTCCGTGCATCCAGAAGCAGCCACAAACAGAGGTGGGGGTTATCCTCCAGCCTTCCTGTGTCACAGCTGCCTGGGAGATGTGAATCCATCCGGATGAAGCATGCCTGTCTCCTGGAGCCCTGCCTGAGGACAGACGGGTGGGGCCTGGGGGGTGGGGAAGGCTCAGGGGCAAACTCCATTCTCCAGGCAGCAAAGCCGGTCCTATCTTCCCAGGAGGAACTCTCCCAGTTCTGGATGGATGGATGGAGGGAAGTCCAGACTCACCCAGCAGGCAGGGGCCCCACCCAGGTGTGGACCCAGATGCACAACACGCGTCCTTGGCCGGCCACTGCCTCGCATGGCGCCGCCCCCCTCCTCCCCCCCATCCCTTGCCAGCGCCTGGACCCAGGACCACGTTCAAAGCCACAGGAGTGCGTGTCTCACAGACTTGTGCACACAAAGCTTCAGAGGCGGGGCCCAAGGGAGACCCAGGGCAGATGGACGCTGTAGGCCACATCCCTGCAGGGTGTCTCAGAGAAGCAAAGGTCCCCGGTGTTTCCTGGAAACTTTGTGGTCAGGCTGGAAGGGAGGCAGAAATCAGTCTCTGGGGAGGCCGCCTCAAGAGAGCCGAGCTGCCCACACCTTCTCCATGAGAGGACCACCCACTCGTTCCTGGGTCAGTCCCTTGTGGCTCTGAGGACAGAGATCTTGGGGAAGGAGAGACAGGTGGTACTGGAGAGGAAGGGACACAGTCTGCATGTCTCATAAGCTTGAAGACCACATCCCAGGAAGACAGTCACGGTTCCCGCAGGAAAATCATTTCCATTTCCCCGCCCCGGGGTCGGGGTTGGGGCAAGCTGACCCCAGGAAGCATCTCCAGTCTGGGAAGATGACCGAGAGCCCAAACATTAGGTTAAATGTAGGAACAACGATAGGCACGGGGCACCCCTCATGTGTCCCGCCCGGTGCTGAGTGGCTAAATGCATCCTCTCTACCAAGCCAGGAGGGCAGGGTGCTCTCTCCATCTTGGCAGGAGGAAACTGGAGCTCTGAGGGTTAAGAAATCCGCCTCGGGTCCACCCAGAGCGTGGACCGTGCGGAGTTTGAACTGGGGATTTCCTGACTCTGGAGGAACATGGAAATCACGGAACAAGCAGCCTCCCCATCACGTGCAAGTCAGGTTTGGTAGAAAAGAATGTTAAAAGCGGTCGCAGCAGTACATCCACCGGGAACTGCCAGACTCAAGCCAGATTCGGAAGAGGACACGGAACCAGGGATAGCATGGCTGACGTCAGAGGGTTCTTGGCTGAAAGCTGAGCATGCCTGGGCGTGGCTGACAAGGAAAAGGCATCAGGCTGTGTGGATCAGGACACCCCGTGGCTCACGTTGCAAAGGTGGGAAACCCCAGGACATCTCGTGGTGCTCGTGAAGAGCCTGTACTGAGACCGGGAGAGAAGGGTTGCAGCCAGACCCCGGATACAGCGTCGTTTAAAGTCAGGAAAGGTGTGCATCCTAGTTGTCGCCATCCTGTTCCATCTGTGCGCCGAGCAACGATCTGAGACGCTGGGCGACTTGAAGAGCCTGGCCCCGGCCTGGAGGAAGACGCCTTAATATCGTGAAAGGCAGATGCCCCAACCTTGCTGCTGAAAGCGAGGGATCCCGCAGCACTTCCTGACGGCCATCGAAGTCTTCAAGCCTGGGGTTTACACATCAGCACAAAGAACAGCCCTCCTGACCACCAGACCCATGAGCCCTGTCATGGTCACCACGGAGGAGCTACTGAAGTTGTCAGGGATTTCATTTGACGTGTGTCCACAACCAGAAGCCCTGGGATCAGAAGGCAAGAAACCCCTATGCCAGACCGCCCGGGGCGAATGCGACCCAAGACGTCTTTGGCGTGTGGGGAATGCAAGGATGTCACTTTGCTGACAAAAGGGGCCCGAGGCATGGTCTTTCCTGTCCACCGCGTGTGGCCGTGGGAAGCTGGGAGAGGACTGAAGGAGGACTAAGAAGAACGAGTGTATTTGAATGACAGGACTGGGCAAAGAAAGAACAGAAAGGTGAGCGTGCCGCGTAGAAGCAAGGTCGGCAGGATTTTGTCTCCTGGCTTCGGACCCTGTCACTGTAAGAGCGTGAGTGATCCCTGGAGACTCTATTCTGCCTGGTAACATTGAGGGTCCGTGAAAGAAAAGGAAGAGCTCTGAGGAGATGGATGGACACCGGCTGCAACAGTAATTGTGAGGCTGGGCCAGGACCTGGCACCTTTCACTGGCTCATACCCAGGATGCCCGTGCTTCGGAACCAACCACGGACATCCCCCACATGACGACGGGAGACCGCCGGATCCGTCTAGGCAGATCGGTATCCTAATTCCCTTGCCAGCATTTTATTCTGGGATGGATCTGCCCATGAGATGAGTCTGTTAAGGGGTTGGGTGGGTAAGGGGGGGGGGGGTATCTAGGCAACGTTCCTTGCCCCTTAAAACACGAGAGGGACGGTTGCCCGCCTGTAGCTGAGGGTGGTGTCCCATGTGATTGTGAGGGCTATGCCAACGGAGCTTCTTTGAGAACCAGGCCGACGAGCTCATGAGGACGGAGTGGAGAGACAGGAGAGAGCCGAGGCCTCCTGGCACAGGTGTGAGCACCTCAGGGGCCTTGTGCTAGAGCCAGCCAGCCGGCGGTGCCCTCCTTCCCAAGACCACCCTCAGGCCTGCCACTGTTCCACCAAGAATCTCTGGTTCAGCCTCGCAGAGTCAAGGTGGTGGTTCCCGGCGGCCCAACGCATCCCACAGGGTCAACGTGGCAGGGTTGCCGCACCGACGAAATAAAAGTACCCACCCCCACGGTGCTTGCCATAGCGTCACAGGTTCTCAGCCACGCCCAGGGACTTTTCTCTCGAAAGGCCCTCAGGTGGACGTGCAAGTGGCCGAGGGTCACAAGTGGCCTGACGGTGACAAGGCAGATGGCGAGGGGTCACAAAGCATCGCCTGGTGGTCGGGACAGAGGCGGGCAGCCGCGTGAATGGCCACGGAGATGATGGTGGCAGGGAAACGTAAACATTATGCCTTGTGAAGGGAGATGGCCGTCGGTGTATGACGTGAAACATGGCCGGAAGCTTCCCCAGGGGCGCGTCTGGAGAAGAGTCACAATAGTGCTCTTGAACTCCACGGGCGCCTTCTCGTGCCCTGGTCACAGATCAGCGCAGCCGGGAATAGGCTCTTCTACCGGTGGGTGGCCACGCTTGAACCATCGGGGTGGTCCCCGGTGCCCTGGGGCATGGAAGCCCTGCTGCAGGATGAAGGCTGGAGTGTAATTTGTAGCCGTTGAAGGAGCCAAGGGTTGGAAGCAGAACTGACGGCCCGCTCGACAATAAACGGGGCCAGCGATTGACTGACGCACGCAAGGCCCGCCGCCCGCCCCCCCAACCCTCCCAACCACCCACTGCAGCCCCGCAGAATTCTGCAGCTGGGGAAGGCCTGCCTTTGGGGGCCCTGGGGCTGGGCGGTTGGCCTGCCTTTTGGCCGGCTGACCAGGCCACAGAGGTCTGCTTCATGCCAGCCCCACAGCCCTTCCGAACCGTATGCCAGGAGAGCGTAGCCACCCCGCTGTCTGCCAGACTCATGTCCGCCCAGCCGCGTGGGCGGTCCCTGGCAGCAGGGGCCTGGGCAGGGTTTGTGCAAGGACACGGTGGCACCATCAGCAGGGTTTGGGGAGAGGCAAGCCAGGAGGGAGCCTGGAGGAGAGGGAAGGAACAGACGTCACAGACTGGGACCGCCTGGCCCCATTTCCAAAGCGGCCTCCCCTTGGAAGACTGTTGGGGGGGACAGAAGGGGGCCCCCTCTGCTGGCCTACTTCCTGCCAGTCTCTCCCTAGGAGTCCTGGGTGTGTGGTGGGTTATGTGTTCATTTGGCTGCTAACCATGAGGTCCGCAGTTCAAAACCACCAAGGGAGAACGTTAGCGCATCCTGGAAACCCACAGTGGCGGTGGGCCTAGTCTGGCCTGTGGGGTGACCATGTGTCAAGATCGACCCCACAGCAGTGGAGCATCTCCCGGCCGGGCTCGGCCCTGCTGCCCAGCACTGCCAATGCAGCTCCTCAAACATCTGTTGACATCCCTCTACGTGAGACGCCTCTCTGAGGGACACTGGCTCGTGAGGCATCAGTACCCAGGCGGTCCGTGTGCTTGATTGCCAGCAAGTCTGCCCACAGCACTTGGGAAAGAAGGCCTGGCAGTCTCCTTCCCAAGCATCAGCCCTGCCCCACGCTGACCCTCACGGGTCACCAGCGGTCAGAATTCACTCAACTGGCTTTGGTTCTTGGGAGCAAGAGCCCTGCACAGCACCAAGATGGGTGTAGACGTGGCCCAGGCCAGCCTTCCTTTCCCTCCACAAAGCCAAATCTTCAGAAAGCAAAACAGGACGGGGGTGGGGGCGCACTGCAAATGAATCTAGGGCTGGCACGGGGGGAGGGCCTGTCAATCCCCACCAAGGCAGACTTCCCGGATTGAGGCCAAAAAGCCTGGATCTAGATCAGAGGGGAAACAGACCCAGAGAAGTCAAGTGACCTCTTAGAATTAGTGGCCGGAGCCAGGTAGAAATTTGCCCATGCCCAACTCCCTGGGCTTGCCCTTGACACTTGCTTCAGAGTTTTGACCTATCATCCAGGGACAGCGGACACATTCAGTGGAGTGGAAGGCAAGGCCCCACGAGGTGTGATCCAGGGAGCCCACTGTTCCAGCAAACGGTTTCAGAGGAGAAGGCTTCCCAGAAGCCAGGGCAGGGCTGGACCCTGAGTGGGAAGAGCAGGGTTTCATGAGGGACTCGGCAGGAGGGGTGCAGGGTGGGGGTGGTGAAGGATAGAAGCTATGCAAATCCCTGAGAATGTAAGTCGTCCCCCACTTACAAGGAGCCCTTAGAAATGGGAGTTGATGTCCACGGCTCAAGAAGAAAGCAAATGTTTTGAGAATGATGAGGGCAACAAATGGACACTTGTGCTGGACACGAGGGATGGATGTGTGGGGTGGGATGAGTTGTATGAGCCCCCAATAAAATGATAAAAAAAAAAATGAGTTCTGACCTAAGTTGAATATCTTTCCTTCTTTTTTTTTTTTTTTTCATTATTGTCATCCATCTTGCTTCATGACTTATAAAGCCAGGATGTCTGCAAAAGAACGAGGATGATCAAAATCCACTGCCAGAGACCCTCTAAGACAGACTGTAAATCTTGATGGGAACAGATTCGTTTTCCTCCCACGAGGAGGCTGATAGTTTTGAACCACTGATCTTGCTGTGAGCAACCCAGTGAATAATCCATTACGTCACCAGGATGTGACCCGCTGCAGCGTTTCGCTTAAGCACATGTGACGAATGCCCAGAGGTGCAAAAAAGAAGAACAGCAGAGGCGGGCAGGTGTAAGCGCAGTTCATCGGGGCCCCGCTAAGAGGCGGCCGGTGAGGTCTGTCGTGACAGTGGGGACCACCCGTCGGAGGGGCTGAAGCCTGCTGGGGACCAGCTACCAGGAAGCTGGGCTGCAGTCCTGGCCTGGTTCCTGCAAGCTGGCTGACCTTGGACCCACGCTCTCCTCTCTCTGGGCTGGTTTCCTTGTCTGTAAAGCTGCATGGGGTGGGGGCTAGATAGGCATGCTGGGAAGAGCCCTGGAACCTTCTCTGCCTCCCCTGGGCTGTCGCTCGCCTCTCCCCCAACCAACCAACGTCACCACCCAGAACACTCCCCGGTGTGTGCCAGGTGGCTGGAATAGATGCCAGCAGGCGTGTTCCTGGATGCCCCCAGGGAGCAGCTCAGGGCTGGCAGGCCTGCTCAAGGTGCCCGGCCAGAGTTTTGCGCAAGAACGACAGTCTACTCAGAGGCTAGAATTGGGCCAGAATCGGGCAGGACCATTCCTCTTCCGAGAAGCAGTCCATCTCACTTCAGCCAGGCTGGGCCCCTGCCCTTGCCTGCCTTCGCGAGCAGAAAGGGGGCTGTCGGGGCAGGTGACAAAGCGCTTGATGCCAAGCCTGCAGATTCTCATTATAAACCGGGATGTCCTCATGTGCCTCTGATGCCAGGACGGTCGGTCCCTGGTGAACATGGTCCCACGTGGGCCTGCAGGGCTGCCTGCTGGGGAGGCGGCACAGTCTGATATAGTTCCTGCCATTAAATGCCAGGGGCCTTTGTGGCACAGCCTGATGAATACTGGACTGCCAGTCTCCAAATTGGTGGTTCAAACCCCCCAGCCACTCTGAGGGAGAAAGATGAGTCTGTCTGCCCCCATAAAGATTTACAGCCCGGGACTAGGGGTTAGGTTTAGTTTCCATCTGACATGGAATAGACTGGTTGAAGGAGGGTCTCCTTCTGCCTAATACCCGGCTCAGCACAAACCAACCCAACCTAACCCATCACCATCAACTCGATTCTGACTCACAGTAGAACTAACTGCCTCCTAGGAAAGGAGGTCTAGTGGCGTAGTAGTTAGGTGTTGGGCTGCTAACCAGAAGGTCAGTAGTTTGAAACGACCAGCCTCTCCATGGGAGAAAAAGGAGGCTTTCTACTGCCCTAAAGAATGACAGTTTCAGAAAGTAACTCACAAGCCTCACAGAGGCAGTTCTACCTTGTCCTATACACCTTGCTCTGGGTGAGACGCCCCTGGATGCCAGGGAGTTTGGAATCATGACCGAAGCAGACCGCCACATCTTTCTTCTGTGGTGCAACACAGCTGGGGGGCTTGAACCCAAGACCTGCAGGTAGACAGCCAAGCGCTTCACCACTGAGCCACCAAGGCTCCTTCGTCACAAGTCGCCGTCAAGTTGATTCTGACTTGTCATGAACTCTGTAGAACGGTTTGATTTCCAAGACGAACAACTTAGGAGAGCAGACAGCATCCTCTTTCTCCAGCCCGGCAGCTGGTGGGTTTGACCCTGGAACAATCCAGGAGTTGGAGAGGAGAGGTGGGAAGGAGACAGGGAGTTTGTGAAAAGTCCATTGGAAAACAATATGTTTGTGCCCCCTGCTGGCTAGGATCAGAGGTGCCGGCCTGCTCCGCTCAAGCTCCGGTGGCCTTCTGGGGTCAGCGGTAGCCCAGAGTAGCCTGCTGCTCAGAGAGGACCTGAGGGTCGGGCTTCGGTGGGGATGCAGACAGAGTGGCAGACAGGCGACATATCTGGGGTCAAAGTCATACGGACCATGCATGACTCTGTGGACAGAAAGTGGATGGACAGAAAAGGCTCTGGGTTCCCAATGCAGGACTAAGCACAGGGCTCTTGGACTGATTGCTTGGGAGTGAATGTGGTGGTCTAGCTCACAGTAGCCTCCAGAAATGAGAGGGTGGAGATTCAGGGACTCGGTCATTTGGGAGGAGGGAGGGCACTAAAAGTCACCTCCGACAGCTTCCCTTTGAACCTGAGCTGCTGCTCTGTTGGTCCCGATGGTGGCTGGTCTCCCCAGCTTCTCTCAGCCCCCTGACAGTACCCTGCAGACCCCCCAGGCCTGGCTGCTCTGGGTCATGGTACAGCCCTGTGCTCTAAGGAGCAGTCGTCAGAGTGGACGTGGGAGCCTTGGGTAAACAGGAAGAGCTGCCCAAACAGTAGCCCACGTGGCACGTGGGCCTCCTGGTGAATCTCTGGCCCAAAGGCCTAGAACGAGCTGGCCTGACTGGCCTCACACACTGGCCAGGACAGAGCTGGGCGTAGGAACTGTTCCTCTTCTGAGAAATGTGCTTCCCAGTTAGACCCTCTCCCGCTCAGGACCCTTAGGTCTCAGCCCGAAGCCCCTGCCAGGACCTGCAACCCTCCTGGGCGCCTGCTGTCCCCTGACCGCTGGGCAATTCTTGCCTGATTTGGCAGGGCCCCGGGGGGACCGATCTTAACGGACTTGGTGGCAGGGCGTTTTTGAGAGTTCAGGAATGCCTCAGCTCCGTGAGTGAGTTTTATTAACATCCGCAACCAGTCACCAAGTTTCCAACCCCACCAACCGGCCTGATCGCTCACGCTAAAGCCTTGCACGTTCTCTCTCTAACATACACGCACAAACGTGAGGAGCGGAAACTGCTGGGTGCTGGAGGAATGCTTGAACACCGGTTTCAAAACCCAGACCACGCTGATGCAGGTCACTTGGGGAGGCTGCCTGCAGTCTCTTCTCCATCCGTGGGCGTGGGTGTGCTTCTGTATTCATTCACCCCACAGTTTCGATGAACTAGTGTCAGGGATGGAGGCAATGACCGTGAAAAACCAGATACAAATCCCTGTCCCCTTGGCACCTATGCGCGTGAACACACACACACACACACACACACACACACACACACACACACACACACTGCACCCCAAAGGTGCAATGTGTGAGGACAGAGAAGTTAATGATGGCGATATGCACTATGGAGAAAACCAAAGCCTACAAGGCTCGGGGCCTTAGGCTGTCGCTGTGTTTGGCCCGCTTGGTTCTGGCTCACAGCGCCCCTGCAGGACAGAGTGGAACTGCACCGGAGGGTGTCAGGACCATCACTTTTGCATGCAGAGAACAGCTAGTGGGTTTGATGGGCCCACCTTTTGGTTAACAGCTGAGCACTTGGCCACGAGGCCTCCTTCCCTAAGAGAGGGGGGCAATTTTAAGGAGGGGACCAGGGAAGTCTAAGAAAGCAGGTGGCGTGAAGTAGGGACCTGCAGGAGGGAAGGGCGTCCTGAGTCTTGCCACTGGTAGAAGAGCATTGGGGCCAGGGATGGTGGCAGCACAGATGTTCGGAGGTGGCCTGTGCCTGGTGGCCAGAGAGGTTGGTTCTGGAAAGAACAGAGGGAGGACTAGCCCGGAGGCTTGAGAGGCAGGGGAGGGGCGAGCAGTGTCCGCCCTGGAAGGACATTGTGATCCCCGAGGGGGAAGGGAGTCATTTCAGGGGCTTTAACAGATGGGTGACATCATATGCCTGCTTTGTCCCAGG
Organism: Nesogale talazaci; assembly: GCA_004026705.1. Taxonomy (NCBI): domain Eukaryota; kingdom Metazoa; phylum Chordata; class Mammalia; order Afrosoricida; family Tenrecidae; genus Nesogale; species Nesogale talazaci. The sequence goes on from PVJH01010515.1 coordinate 60,212, forward strand.
CTTGCTCTGGGTAGGGCAAGGATGGGAGAGGAGGAGGCCCCTCTGAAAGAGGCATGGAGGTGGAGGGTTGGGCTGGGGGGTGCTCAGCCGAGTGGGCAGGGCCTCCTTGTGGGTACGGTGGGCTGAGGCGGGTGAGAAATCACTGCTTTGGCTTTCTGCGGGTGTTTTGCTTGTGTCCTCAGTGAGTAGCTGATAAGATCGGCAGGGGGAGGAGCCATGCTCACCCTTGTGTGCTCCAGACGCACTTGAACACAACAACCCGTGTTTGGTGCCAAGTCCCACCCAACTCCAAAGGTGAAGAGTCCTACTCGCCACAGGAAGCGGTGTGCTGAGCGGGGCACTGCGAGGACCGTACACTTAATAGACTCCCTGGATTCAATATTATTCTTAACCAAATACAGTCAAAGGTCACCTACACTCCCCCTTCAGCCAATCGAGTTCATTTCTGCCCTCTCTCGAAAGTTCAAAAATTAACAGCTATCTGGTCAGTCGGTCAAGACAAAGTTCTGTTTAGGGAGAGGTGGTAGAGAGAGCTCATCAGGGTAGGCTTCTTGCAGGAGGAACTTGGCCGACTTCCTTTCTTTTTCAGATGAAGAAGCCCAGGCTCAGAGAGGAAATACTCACTTGCGATCACAAAGCTAGACCTGTCTCCATCCCTGCCTGTGGGTCTCAGAAGCCCCTTCCCTTCCTAGAGCACTGCCCTGCTGTGCGACAGAGGAGCGTGGCAGCCATTCATGCAAGGATCCAGGACAACATGGTCTGAAGAGTTGCCGTCGTCACTCAGGCGGGGCTGAGAGTGGGGCAGCGAACCTGGCCTCATCTCGTTAGTAATCACAGACTCACAGTGTGAAGTGAACGTCAGCAACTCTTTGAGTCATGAGTTTGGACAGGGCTCAGTCGGCTGGTTCTTCTGCACTGCTTGGCTGCATTCAGCTGATGGCTAGGCTAGAGTGGAGGGACAAAAGCTTCTCTCCTATACCCGGTGCCTCAGTGCTGTTACATGACCTCTCCATGAGGCCAGCATAGTGATTTCAGGGTGGTTGGAAGTCTTGCATGGCAGCTGGCTTTCAAGAGAATGAAAGCAGAAGCTGCCAGGCTCCTTAAAAGTCTTGCTCCGGACTTGGGAAGGGTCTCTTTCACCCTGTCCAGTGAGTCAAAGCAAGTCACAAGACCAGCACAGATTCCGAGGGAGGAAACATAGGCTTCACCGCTTGTGAGTGGAGCAGCGTGTTCCCAGAAGCATGGGAAGAGATCCCACCTGCCATCACTAGAGACCACCCCTGCATGCTTCCTCGTTGTCAGCTGTGCGCTCTTTCTTCCACTCTCTGTTCAGATGCAGAAGGCTCTTATGGTCAGAACCTCATTGATGCCTGCTAGCCCCAAGTACAAGGAGCCCTGGTGGGGTAGTGGTTGGGCTACAATGCTCATGGTGGGAGGTTCAAAGCTGCCAGCAGCTCTGAGGCAGAGAGCCCGGCCTTGCTACTCCTGCCATGAGTTATAGTCTCAGAAGTCCACAGGGGACATGGGGACCACTAGGACTCGATGGCAAGGAAGCGGGCTTATTTTTGTACACCCCAAGGACAGGGCATGTGCTTATGTTTTATCTGGCTGGCCTTCTACCTAATGCCTCCTCGGTGCCCTGTGCCTGGCTCCAGGGCAGCTTCACCAGTGTTTGCCTGAGCTTGTCTGACCATTTCCCCTGCTTTCCGAGGCTCCCTCGCTGAAGCCAACTCAGCAATGTCCCCTCCCCGGAACCTGAACGAACCCGTCACAAGCCCACGACTTCCAGGTACGTGGCCAGCTGAACCAGGCCGAGGGCCCTGCCTATGCTCTCAGGGGGATCTACAGCAGAGAGAGCCCTGGCCAGACAAGGTGGAGACACGGGATTTCCTGGTGCTGAAGTCATGCCTCTTTCCCAGAACCCTGCACCGGAAGTCTGACTTCCAGGACTTCAGACATGGAGGTCACCTGGGAATGTTAAGGAATGCAACCTTCCCATGCCCACCTGCGGAACCCGCCTTTGCATCTCCACGAATCCTCAAGCCGTTGTAGCTGGAGACCACTGGAGGCAGAAGGTAGGATTCTGCCTGAGGCTCAGCACGCGCCAGAGCAAGGACGGATGTCCACATCTCCAGGGGTTGACCCCAGCCTCCGGAATGTTCTAAAAGCCTCTCTGACGAGGTTGGTGTGCAGTCTGCATAGGGATCGGCCCTCGTTCTCCGGTGAGGCCGTCTCAGAGCAACAGCCAAGGAGCGGCTTGAACAAACACGCCTCTCTCCTCCTCAGAGCCTCTCAGCCTCTGCTCCTCCTGGGCTGGGCTGACTGGAGATGTGCCCTACACGCCCTCTCCCTCCTCAAAAATAACAAAGAACACCCATTCCCCCAGGGGATTGAAACTCCAAGCCTACCTACCCCCTCTCTTTGAGCGTGGCTCACGATGACCCTGTGGTCTGGCAGGGGGAGGGGGTGGGAGGTGGGGTGTCCACACCACTCAATCCCTATTAGGTGGGGGTTTCTTAAACTGTGCTCCGAGCACTATCTGCATTCAAACCACTTGGGGAGTGAAGAGGTGTTCTTAAATATTGCGGATTCCTGGAAACCTACAGCAGGCCTTTGGGCCTAAGCTTCCTGGGGTGGGGCCGGGGGATCCAGTGTTCACCATCACACCTTGTTGTTTTGAACACACCCTGATCATGGGGACCACTGGGTTCCATCTTCAATAAGCGATCAGGGCAAGGAGTTTTATCCCTCTTTTTTTAATGCCATAAATAAGAAAACCAGGAGACCCAAGCCCAATGCCACCAAGTGGATTCTGCCTCCAAGGAGCCCTAGAATAGGACAGCGTGGACCTGCCCCCCCACCCCTCCAGGCCTCTCAAGGCTGTAAACATTTAGGATCAAAGTCAGTCCCATCTGAGTCCCATGGAAAGGCCCATCGGGTCAAACTGACTATCTGTTAGCAGCGACAAACTAAACTTCTGGCCACAAGGGTTCCTTTCCCCATAGGCCCGAATAATGTGTGAACAGATGACACAGAGATGCCCCAACCCACTGTCCCCTACCTCCCAGACACTCGGGAGGTCCCATGGGTACCCAGGAAATGTGCCCCCGCATGCAGAGGTCATTTGTGAGTTGGGCTCTGATCTGTTGGCAGGGTGGAGCCTGTCATCTGGCCCGGACAGAATTATTGCCTCAAATTACATGGTTGATTATCAATTACTTGTGTCCGTACTGAGCATGTGTGCGTGTGTGCATAAGTGTCTTTGCAAATCATTAAGGGTCGTAATTCTGGATTATCGTTGATTAACGAGAGGGAGGCCTGGTACCTCCAGCAATCGGGATGGCAGCCCTGCAATTATGTCCCAGCTGATCAGTAATTGGCGCATCACAAAATGATTTCTCTCCCCGCTGCCTCCTCCCCACCTCTCCTGCCGGCTCCACAATTAGCACCATTGCTCATTTCCTTCAACCCCAGGCTGAGTTGGTTCAGAGGCCTGGTTTCTGGCAAGCAGATGCTGGTGGGGCCGGCTGGGAGACCACCACCACCAAAGGGGGCGCTGGATATCGGGGGGGGGGGGGGGAGGTGTGAAGAGAAACTGACACACTGGCTTATCGACTGCTGCTTCTCTGTTACTTTGCCCAGCAAGGCCAGGAGCAGCTCCCCCTCTTCCTGCCCGCGCCCCCACCACTTGGACAGGGAAAGTGAGACCCAGAGAGGGAAAAAGGAGAAGTTGGGAGAAAAACTACACCCAGGTCCCACAGCAAGCATTCCGAATGGCGTGACAGCCTGAGTCCAAGCCCAAGCCCTCCCCGCCACGGGAAAGCCAAGACCAGAGCCAGCCCCGGCAGGCTCCCGAGACCCGGAGGAGCCTTTGGTGGGCTATTCCTCAGCAGCACCAGAGACCGCCAATACCAACGGCCATCAGCTCATCGCCTGCTCGTGAGGGCCCAGTGTGGTAGAGGGGAGCAGGGTTCGACGGGGTTCCAGCGGCTGATTCTTCCAGACGCAACTGCCAGACATTTCTTCCGAGGGACCTCTGGGTGGACGTAAGCCTCCCACCTGTCAGTCAGCAGCTGAGTCTATTAACCTCTTGCCCTGCCCAGACACTCCTCCCAGTAGAGATCAAATCAGGCTGCTGGCGGCGTCTGGTTCCTGGAAACCACGTGCAATTCGGAGGGCAGGTGCCCGTAGGATGTTCCTGACAGTCATCTTCACAGAAGCAGACCATCACCCTGTCAGTGGTGGCCTAGCAGGGAGGGAGGGAGCCACGGGCCTTTAGTGAGCAGCTCACACTGTGGCCAGAAGGCTCAAAGTAGTAGGGGTGGAGGGGGGGGGGTGGAGGCACACCAGGCCCTGAAGAGGTGGGAGAGGGAGGGAGTTCCAGATGACGGTGGCAGCAGCAGCAGCGTCCTCGCCGCTCCCCACTTAGAGATCGGGTCCCCTTCTGCATCCCACAAGGGGCCTCGCTGGCACCGTGGTGACGTGCCAGGCTGCAAACCACACTGTGGGAGTCTGCAGCCGTGGCCGCTGTGCTCTGCAGTGCCCAGGTGAGTCGGGCTCAGGCTTGGTTCGGGATCAGCCACCACCGGAGGCAGCTTGGTGGCACCGCTGACACCGCTAATCTCAAAGCACGCCAGGCAAGGCACAGACAAGGCAGCCTCCCGACCCGGGGAGGGGGGGGGGAGGCTCCACCCTGTCACACAGGGGTGTTGTGAGTCAGTGATGTTTCCGCCCCCCACCCCCTGCCCGCACCCAACAGCAAAAGCACCATCCTTGGAGCGAGTCCTGGTCATGTGTCGCTTTCTCGTTGGCCTGCTAGACTCTAGAAGGCCGGCCATTGGAAATCACGATCCTCTCCCAGGGAGCACGACGATGACGAGGTGTTCTACTCCCATAAAGACCCTGAAACCCACAGGGGGCAGTCACCACTTATCAGAATCAGTTCCCCAGCGGCTGTGAGTTTGTGGTTTTTCAGAGGGAATCACGCTGGCGAGATACCTTCATCACGGTTCCATCTTACTCCAAATGAGCACCTCCCCACCCCCATACACCGGACCTCAGCTTCCTTTCCTGCATCAGCCCCTCGCCATGAGCCACCAGAGCTGAGCAAAGCCGGCTTCCTGAGCCTGGAGCCCCTTCCTCCTCTGCTCCGTCTCCCTTCTGCCTGGGCAGCACCCAGTGGGCGGCCATGCCGAGCCCCCCCACCCCCAGCACCTGCGCACCCCGCCGCCGTCCACCTGGGAATCAGCAGGTGCAGAAGCCGATAGGGCAGGGGTTGCGCCATCTTGAAGGGGGAGGGCGTGCTGAGCCAGGAACCTTCCCTCCCTCCACAGGGCTCTCCGGCGGCGTCTGCGAAGCCAGCGGGGCCGTTTGTCTTGGAGACCGTTGGGCCATTTTCATTTTTATCTACTTAGGTGGTCAGTGGGTCATGGCAGGCGGGAGACGCAGTGCTAATGACTCCAGCTCCACGTGGCGACCATTCAGGAAAAGGCTGCAGCGCGCTTGCTCGCTCGCCGCCACATTAATCAGAGGGGCGCGCGGGGACAGCTTTCCCGCGGGCACCTGCCCTGCATGCTGATCAGCACCTCCTCCCCAGCCGGCCAGCCGTGAGTCAGCTCCACGCAGCCTGATGGCCGGCCCGCCAGCGCCGACCCCGCGGGGGGAGAGGCTGTGCTGCGGAAGGAGACCCTGGGCTTGTCTCCCAGTCGGTCTGCGCGTGCAAGAGACCCTGAAATCTGTTTAGGCTCCGGCCAGCCTCTTCTCTCGGGGAGGTGGAGCTGCTGGTGGTGGATCTGCCCTGCTCCTGTCACCCGGCTGGTGCCACTGGACTCATGGTGACCCTGTGTGACCTAGGGGAGTTGCCCCCGCCCCCCCCCCCCATCCCCAGTTCTTTCTCCCGAGGAATCCCTGGGTGTCTTTACATCTCTGGCCCTCCAGCCAGCAGCTGAGCACGTCCCCACTGCGCCACCAGGGCTCATTCCAATCACTGTGGACAGTGCTTCGGAGCCCTGGTGGTATCCGGGGTTACCACTGGACTGCGAACCAAGAGGTCAGTAGTTCAAGACCACCAGCCACTCCCAGGGAGAAAGAGGGAAGAGCCGTCTTGGAAACCCTCAGGGGCAGTTCCAGCCTGTCCTGCAGGGCGGCAATGGTGGATGGTAGTGAGTTCCGGTAGTGACTTGCAGGTGTCACGCCAGCACTGGGGGCAGAGGAGCTGCGTGGGTCCCCACGAGCAGAGGACATCTGTCCCACGGGCTGCATGAAGCCCACACAGTCATCTGCACCAGCTGGCATCACACACCTCACCACAGAGAAGCCGTTCCAGCCATCGCACGAACACGTCAAACTCACAGCCATTGAGTCAAGGCTGCCTCGTGGCGACGCTGGAGAACAGGGTGGAGCTGCCTCGGTGGGTCTCTGAGACTACCTCTTTACTAGAATGGACAGTCTTATCACCCCCACCACCCCACCCCCGAAAAAAAAAAAACCACAACCAAACACACAAAACAGTGACTGGGTGGTTTCGAACTGCCAGCCCAGCACATAACCCGCTGTCACAAGAGGGGTGAGTTCATTAAAGGGTTGACCAGAATGGCTTGTGCGTGATATTCTAAGTATCTGAATTGTCCATGGCAGAAGAGGCCCCCCCAGTGCTGCCGTATGGGAACCCTAATGGCACTGCGGGGTCAGTGCTGGCCCCGATGAGCACAGTGGTGGGCTTTCTCTCCTCAAGGGGGTCAGGCCAGACTTCCCTGGAGGAAGGGAGCACCACTGCAGGCCGACAGAACAGCGGTCTCCCAAGATCCTCAACGCCCGGTCCCTGGGCCAACAGCGTCCGCATCTCCAGGGAACTCGTTAGAGATGCAGATGCGGGGGCCCCAGCCCAGCCCTGCTGAGTCAGGAGCTCCGGGGCGAGCTGAGCACCGTCGATCCAGCCTCCCAGGAGGCTCTGGGGCCTGCGCGCCAAGTGTGAACACCATGGCTCCTGCGAAGGCCGAGAGTCAGTGGGCTGAGAAAGAGAGCAACGGCCACAGGTGTCTGAGGTCAGCGGGACAGGGCTTGGGAACGGGGAGCAGGCCGCCTTCCTGGAAGCCTGGGAAGGACACTGTGTGACGGGGCTGGCCGAGGTGGAGGACGGCCCCTGGTTGCCAGGACCTGACACTGTTGTGGCTTCCAGGAAGCTCCGTGCAGACAATGGGTTCCTGTGCTGGGGAAGTGCTCTGTCCTCAGGCTGGGAAGGAAATGCCTTTAACGCCAGAAACCTTGGCGATGGCCTGGGACAGCCTCCCCGAGGACCGGTGGACCAGCACCAGCGGACCTGCACCCCAAGTCTTCGCCTTGGACGTGGGTCTGGCTCCTGGCCTCTCTGGCAGCTGCAGAGACGGCCGGGGGCTCTGCCGTGGTGGCTTGGGTCTGTTTCAGTCTGTTATTTCCCTTCCTGGTTTCCATCCCACCCCCACCACTGTTCGCTCTTCCCCGCACCTACACCAGTGGCATCAGCCCCCGGCCTGGTGTCCAGGCCGCCCACCCCTCTTTCCTCCTCCTCCTCAGAGGAAAGGCAGACAGCAGCAAAGGCGTGCAGCGCGATGAGGGCCAGGAGGGCGTCCAGCGGGCCGCTATCACCACCCCCCCTTGCCAGATGAAGGAACCGAGTCGTCCTTTGGCGCCCCACTCCCCGTCAGAGCTGGGATCAGAGCCATCCTAACACCAGCAGGGCTGATTCTCCATCATGGAGACCAGGAGGCGCCAAGGCTGCTGGCAGGAGAGTGACTGCTTGGAAGGGGGACTGTCGATCCGGCCGGGGAGGGCACAGAAAGGGCTGGGCGTCCACGAAGAGGGACAGAGGCCTCTGACCGTGACGCAAACACTTTCAGAAAGGCGTCCAGAGACCCGGGAGGCCGGGAAGACCCTGAAAGCAACCCCGAGGGACTAGGTCAGGAGGACACAGGAAGCCCAGACCGCTGCCCTCCTCGGGCATGCCCTGTCCAGCAGAGGTCCTTGCCTGAGCCTCTGCCCCCTCCCTTTTCTGCCTGCTGTCAGAAGTAAGGGACAAGCCTGCCACGTGGCATGGCTGCAGTGAGGAGCTGGTCAGCACAGTCTGGGGGCCGGGGGGTGTAGGACTCCCCCTCACCCCCCGACACCTGCTCAGACACCTTTGGGCAGTGATGAGTTGCCAGGGAGCAAGGCAAGCACAGGCTTGCTTGTGCTTACTTACCAATCGGCTGTATCCAGTGCCGTGCGGGTTTTGCCACCCCTGGCCTATGAAACGGTTCGCTGCATACCCATGGGTTTGCATGGCAGGCCTGGGCACACCTGGCTTTGTGGGCAATTCCTTAGGGCACTGCTGGGTGGCCGGTCCAAGTACCTCCCCAGGCAGGCCGACCTCGATGCAGGGCTGTGCGTGTGCACATGACAGACGCCAGACGGCCACCCCCCTATGCACCTCCACCGTGGGACTGCAGAGCCGGTGCACAGAGCGGCCGTGTGCACGTCCGTGTGTCCGCGTGTCCAGCGCACATCCATCGCCGGGCTGCGGAGCTGGGGGGCACTCTGCGCATGTCCACACGACAGACCCCAGACAGCCACCCTCCAGCACACACCCGTCACAGACCCACAGCGCGGCCGCCCCCCTTCCAGGAAATCAATCACAAAGTCGGTGATTGTCCTCTGCTCGGCTCACGTAGCCCATCAGCCAGGGAGGAGATTAAACGGTCCAGGCTCAGGACTGCTCATCCCGGGGACCCCGCAGTGACCTTTCCTGAGAGGTGAAAAGAACACGACTGACCCTCAGCTTAATGGGGCCCCAGGGATGAGGGACAGGGGAGGCAGGCCGGGACCAGGCTGCTGGGTGCAGCAAAGGAGGCTGCCCACCAGGCTCTTAGCCCCTCAGGCCCATGCAGCCCCTTTCTCCTCCACCTCTTTCCCCCTGCTGCCCGCTCCAGAGGCCACTGGGCACCCACTTCACCACCGCAAGAGCCCCTGCCTGTTCCCAGGACCAGCTGATCCTCCGGGCCCAGCACAGTGTTTTTCCATCCCTCCTCATAGCCTTGGTCCACCCCCACCCCCCTCCATCCCCACTCCAGCCCCAGGAGGATTAGGGCTCTGCCCCAGCCAGGGGGTGTGGGCAGGTTCAAAGTCTTAACCAAGAAGGTGACCAAGCCTTCTGCAGCCAAGCTAATCAGCCTACCTGCTTGTTCCTTACAAAGAGTGCCCTTAAGTCCCCCAGCTATCCCCACCCCCACCCCTGCCCGGGTCTCGGCCATCAGGCCCATGCCAAGCACTGTACCACGACCCAGCCCAGCCCTGCCCCCAGAGCACCTTCCTTGGCACAGCTGTGTCCTCACTCCTTCATCATCATAAGGCCACTAGCTACCACGGAGTCCCTCGGTGGCACCAAGGGTTAGGCACTGGGCCACGAACCCAGCTAGAGGGGCCGCGTCAGACAGGTCTGGCCATCTGCTTCTGACAGCACAGTCTGGGGAACCCTGTGGGCCTCCAGAGAGGTGGAAACACGGACCTGAAGTCACACACCTGGAAAGGGCCAGAGCCAGGGCAAGAAGTCAGGTCTGCTCAGACTCCACACCCGTGTCTGCCCTGGCCCGGGGGACTATGTCAACTCCTGCCCAGAGCCCCTCTTTGGGGATGCCCCTAAAACCTGCTGAATCAGCCCATGTCCCAGGCTGTACCCAGGGCCAGACTGCCTGCCCATGGTGCCTGCCGCTGTCTGAGTTCCCGGCCCAAGAGATACCCTTCCACCTTCACCCACCCTTTGCTGGATTCAGGCACCCCTGCCCCTGCAGCCAGGTGTTTGGCTGACTGCCAAGGATGGCCGAGGGTGGGGGACCTGAGGACCTTGGAGAGCCCTTCTGTCTTCAGCCCAGGCGAGGGCAGGTCTCCTTTCTTCTGGGCTGTGTGTGTGCATACAGATATGGGCCAGGGCGCCCTGCAGTAAGTACATCTCATCTCTCCCACCTTCTTGCTGCTAAACACCTTCCCTTTCCCTCCCGCTCCTCCCTCCCACTCTCCTCCATCCTCTGTTCACGGAGCCAAGACTCCAGCAAGGAGGGGGTGGGGAGTAAAGAAATCAGACAGACAGAGAGAGAATGGCGGAGGTGTAACGGGGAGGACAGGGCTCTCAGCAGCCACTAAAAAGCGGTGGCAGCGGCAGCAAGTCCTCCAACCGCCAATAAAGTGTGCAGGAATGTCATACCTGCCGGCTTGCAGATCAGCTCACTAAATCCTTTCTCAGTGCCCTTGGTCGTGGGCAGTTATTTGGCAGAAGATTAACTCGAGGCTCGGTCACTTGCCCGGTGTCACAGGCGGGAGGTGGCACGTGGAGCCAGGATCCTACCTGACCCCAGAACCCTTGACCCCGTTGCTCCCTGGTATGTGCGCGTTCTGCCTTTGGGCCTCCGGCCGCTGTTCCTCACCACTCCAGGGGGACAGTCAGGGTTGGGAGCCTCACGTGGACACCTGTGCTCTCGCTTCCATGAGACTTCCACCCTCGTCCATCCCCCGCCCCACCCCGATCCTGCCACCGGGGGGGAACCCGGTGCTGGCCTCGACGGTCTAAATGAAGGCCAATTATGAAGGCCCTGGGCAAGCGCAGCGTGGCCTGGCCACTGTTCCTGCCTCCCCCAGCCCACGGCCAGCCGGGCTGTGAGCACCTGGGGCAGCAGGGACGGAATGTTGGAATCCATGCCAACCACCAGACAGGGGCGTTGTCAGGGGACTGGCTTGCTTGGCCAGCCTCAAAAGACACTGCTGGTCGATCCCATTGTATTTCATGGTTCTTTTTTCTTTTTTCTTTTTTTAACACAGAGTCAGTTTGAAAGCTGTGTACAGTAAGAAATGGTTTTATTAGTGACATAAAAGTATTTCTCGGAGCACGGAAAAAAGAATGTTTGCCAAAAGGCAAACAGATGTTTTTTATTTTCTCCTCTTGGCTTATCTGAGTTTTCCTAGTTTTTCTCTTCAATGGACATTTATTACTTATGCGATTTTAAAAAGCAATCAAAATAAACCAACCCCAGACTCAGAGTACTCCTCCCTGTCCTCATCCACACCCCACAATAGCTAACCCCCAAATTAAAATCCTTAAAGCCCACACTCCGAGCCCCACCCTTGGGGTGTGGGGGGGGTCTGCTCTGGGAAGTCCTGCCCCAGCAGAATGGAAGGTGTGAAGGCAGCAACCTAACCGAAGCTCCTCTGCCAATTGTCCAGTGTCCAGGGGCCCCTTCCCCCCCTCCTGACACCCCAGGGCCCTGGAGGAGTCCCTGGAAGCCTGCTGTTCCCGGACACGGCTGACTCCTCCAAAGGCTGGCTCAGAGATGAGAACTGGACACAGGATGTGGAGCTCCAGGTCTGAAGGAAGGACCCCCCCACCCCCCTGTAAGGCTAAGCAAAGGTCACTCTGCACAGCACCCCATCCTGGGTGCGTGGGAAATAGTCACAGAATCTCGAACCACCCACGAGGGAAAAGCACTGGCCCAGGCCTGCCTCTGCTGCCCAGCCCCCGAAGGCGTAGGTAGAGGAAAGCAGGACAGGGTCCCTCACAGGCCCTCACCTGGCCCCGTTTCACAGGGGAGGCAGCAGAGCGCATGTGCTGACCGCCTGGCCTCGGGCACTTCCCACGGCCTCTCGATCCCAGTGATGGTTTGGTGGGTGGCCACAGAAGCCACAAAGCTGTGCATTCGGGAGCAGGGGCTCAGCCTGGTCGTTCTCTGACGGTGGGGGCGGACATTCCCAGCCCTTGCCACACCCATTCCAACGCCCAGGCCACCCCACGTGTGTCACGGTCTACCTCTGCTCCTTGACGTTCCCAATGGCTGGGAAGTCAAAGACCAGGCCTTTCTTCCCAGGTTCTGCCAGGTGGCCTGGAACCTCTGACCTTTGGGTTAGGAGCCAAGGCGGTGATGTGCACCACCCAGGAGGCCCCAGGCTAATTAAGGGTGAAGGGTGACAGCAGCCAAGAAGGGCAGGCACCACAGGGGGTCCAGGGAGCCTGCAAGCCAGAGGGGCTGGGATTCCTGGGAAAGGAGCCCCCGCCTGGAAGCCACTGTCTCTGAGTGACTTGAGGCCTCAGCAAGCCCCTTACTGAAGACAATGGGATGTGGGGAAGGCTGGAAGCCTGGTTCTACAGACGCTGCTCAGAACCATCTGGGTCACCTTGGCCCCATCCCGTGACCTCTGAGTCTCTGCTCTCCCCTCCCGCCCCCTTCCCCACGTACACAGTGCAACGATGCCCACAAAGGGCTCAAAGAAGGGCGCTGAAGAACGCTCCTGCTCCCTGTATGGGAGACGCTGGTACTAAGTTCTCTCTCCTGGGTTAGTCCCATTTCGCCGCGGGCAGTTGAAGCGTGATTGAGGGCGACATCCGGTGGACACCGCGTGCAAGTGCACCCGGTTGGACGGGAGCCACAGGGTGACATCCAACTTCCCTCATTAGGTGGAGAAGCGCTGATTGCAATTAATCACACTCATCACCTTACACAGAGAGTTGTCTTGTGGCTGGAAAAAGAAATCCCCCCCCCCAAAGCAGAAAGCCGTCTTCCGGCCCAACTCCCCCTGTCACCAGCCTCCAGAGACACACCTGCTTCCTTTACACGTGTCCCTCTTCAAATACCAGCCTGACCTGAATGTGGCAGCCCTGGGGGAAGATGAATGTCAATAATTAAAAAAATAATAAGAGCAAAAAATGTCGGTAAGCTGCTGTCCCTTGCCAGGGATTTCACATACATTCTCTATTTTTAGCCTCCAACAGCCCAGGGGGGTAGAAGCCCACATGCCCACATGCGCGCTCTGAGGTTTGCAGCGTAGGCTGAAGCAACCTGGCCAACGTGAGCCAGACCCCGTCCTCCCCACCCGCTCCTCCCCGCAACCTCGCTGCCGCACGTCACGTCCCTTCATCCCAACCCCCTCCACACCCACGGCCATCTCCCAGCTAGAAGAAACACCCGTGCCCTCTCCCACCTCCATGCCCCAGGTCGCCCTCTGGGGCAGCCAGGAGTGGGGAAGCAGAAGGGCCTTGAGGGAAGGACAGGCCTGCGTTGAAGTCACCTTGAGTTGGGCCTCCAAACTCTCTGTCTAGAATGGTCCCCTGTGGGCCATGACCCCTTGTCTTGAGTGTGTGCTGTGAAGACC
>PVJH01010516.1:0-73257 GCA_004026705.1 Nesogale talazaci
ATAAGATATAGGCTGGACAAACAATTCAGAGGAGAAAAGAAGACTGATGGTTCTGGGAGGGGGGGAACATAGGAGAAGGTGAGGCAGGGGAAAGGAAGTGGGTGTTAACAAACTCAGAGTTAAGGGAACAACAAGAGTTCTAAAATGGATGCCAAATGGGATATAATAGGCCTGGTAGGGCTTTAATAAGGGCAATTTAACCCAGAGGAATTACTGAAACCCAAAGGAAGACTGAACATGATAGTGGGACAAGAGGAAAGCAAAACAAAATAGAGGAAAGTACTAGGAGGAAAAGGACATTTATATAAGTGTAAATACAAGCATGTACATATGTAAGTATATTATATATGATGAGGGGGAATAGATCTATGTACATATATTTATAGGTTTAGTGTAAAGATATTAGATGGACATTGAGTCTCTACTCAAGTACTCCCTCAATGCAAGAACACTTTGTTCAATTAACCTGGAATTCCATGATCACCAACTTCCTGACACAATTGCAGAAGACAAAATGGTGCATTAAAAAATGTGGTGAAGAAAGTTGGTGGTGTCTAGGTTTCAAAAGTTATAGCATCTGGAGTCTTAAAGACTAGAAGGTAAACAGTTGAGAAACAACAAAACCCCTTGGCATGGAAGCACACCAGGCCATGAGTGGTGGATAGGATCAAGTATCAGGCATCAAAGACTCAGTACAAAAAAACAAAAATATGCAGATATCGAGCACCAAAGAACAAGAATCACATCATTACATAGGAGAAGGAGAGCAGGGTGGGAACCTAAGGCCCACTGGTGGGTAATTGGTCACCCCTTTACAGGGAAGACACGGGGAGGAAACAGACCAGTCGTAGGGCAGTCAGGCAGAGATGATGCATACAAGTTTCCTCTGGTTCCTGAATCCTTCCTCCCTATCCCCCAACCATCATGATCCCAACTCTACCTTGCAAATCCAGATGGACTGGAGAAGTCACACTGGCATAGAGGGGAGCTGGAGATATGGGGAAACCAGGATGGTTTGGCCCCTTCGGGCCAATGGTTAGATTGGAGATACTGGAAGGGTGGATAGAAGGGGAGGGGGGACCAACAGCAAGGATCTATACACAAGCTCTTATTTGAAGCACGGGCATCAAAGGAGTGGGTTGAGGGAGAGGTCGGGCAGTGTACGATATGACAAAACAATAACAATGTATAAAGTATTGAGGTTTGGAGGGGAGGAGAGACCAGGGAAAGAGGGTAAGGAATGGAAAAGCCGATACTAGGGGCTTAAGGGAAAAAGGTGGACGATTGGAGAACAATAATAGAAGTGGACATGTGAGGGTGCTTGAGGAGTAAGCTTATTTATATATTGTGAAAAACGATGAATGAGCTCCTAATAAAATGATTGAAAAAAAAAGGAAAAAAATAACCATACCATTGTGAACAATGGGGAGTGTGGAATGGAGACCCAAAGTCCATGTGTAGTCAATTGAACAACCCTTTCCAGAAGGTTCATTGGCAGAAGAAGAGTCAGTCAGTAGCATGGATGAAACATAAAACTTTCCTCTAGTTCTTCAATGCTTTCTGCCACCACCAACTATCATAACCCCCATTCTACCTTATAAACCCAGCTATACCAGAGCATGTACACTGGTACGGATAAAAGCTGTAAACATGGGGAATCCAGGACAGATAAAACCCCAGGATCAATATTGAGAGTAGCAATATGAGGAGGGGAGGGGAAGGTGGTGGGGTGACAGGGGGAACTGATCAGCATGATCTACATATAACTTCCTCCCATGGTGATGGCCAACAGGAAAGTGGGTGAAGGGAGACATCAGTCAGTGTAAGACCAAAAATAATAGTTTATAAATTATCAAGGGTTCATGAGGGAGGGAGAGTGGTAGAAGGAGGGGGAAATGAGAAACTGATAACAAGGGCTCAAGTAGGAAGAAAATATTTTGAAAATGATGATGAAAAATATGTACAAATATGCTTGACACAATCCAGTATGCAAGGTATCATGATAATAAGAGCTCTGCGGAGAGCGGTCAAGATGGCGCCGAGGTAAGCATCCCGTGCCAGGGGCTCCGGTGAGTTTGGTGTCTGGGGGGACAAGGGGAAGAGTTCTGGTGAGTGGAAAGGTCCCTACAAGGGCGCCTCCCAACCCAGGAGGGGACCCTGCCCCACTCCGCCTTTTTCTTGAGCCCAGGGACTTAAGTCTCTATATCGGAGATTTCCCGCCGGGGGTGAGACTATTGTGTTCCTCCCCATCAGACCGTGACTCCTCCAGTCCACCCTCTCCCCTGACCGCAGCCCAGGAACAGGGCAGGCTGTGGAGCGTCCCAGAACAATTTCTGATTACGACATAGCAGAGGCCCACTCACCACTCCCACGTGGAGGAGGCACTCGTCTCCCACGGTCCCTTTGTGCAGGGGCTACAGTGACTGCGCTCGGCTCCCTCCCTCTGACCATCCAGACCCCAAACAGGGATAGCAGGGATAGCGGGTCTGTGTTGGCGCAGGCAATTGGACTGTCCCTGAATGTGTGACCACGCACTGCTCTTTTGCGGCACCTGATCTGCTACGCGGGAATTCAGAGCAGTCCAGCTGTGCCCAGTTTTACTATTATTTTTTTCTCCTTTCTTTTTCTCTACTTTTTTTCTTCCTTTTCCTTTCTTTCTCCCCCCGCCCTCGTGCGCCGCTCTTGTGAGGCAGGCACGCATTGGCGTAGGAGACCTGACTGTGCTGGAAGGTGTAGCTGCGTACAGCTCATGAGTGGCAGGCCACCAGCAGTGTGGGAGATCTGACCCGACCTTGGCGGAAAGTGTAGCCCGTGCACCATTTTTTCTGTTTTTGTTTTATTTTTTTCCCTTTTCTTTTTCTTTTGCTCTCCTTTACTTTTTTTCTTTCTCTTTTCTTTTTCTTCTTTCTGCCACACCCCCACAAGCCGCGTGGGAGACCGGGCCTGCTATCAGCTCTCACTAACACACTTTCTTAGAGGCGATCCAGATGGGGAGAATCTTCCAGGAGCTGTAGGAAAGCAGAGATACAGTCCCAACCACTCAAGCCAGGGTCTTAGAGACCAGCCTCGAACTACCTGATCCAGATTCATGATCTGGGTCTTTGTACATCCACACAGTGGTTAGATCAGTGGAGAGTGCATACCAGGCCCAGAAGGCACCATCCCCTTGAACCTAGCCAGGGTCTGGGAATACAAGGGACCAGCATCCCAGCACTGGTAGCTCCCCTAACCCAGCGAGGGTCACACCATTCTAGGTTCAATCAACACCAACACCCACCCAGGGATTTTCTTAAAGTCCCACCACTTATCTATCAGTTTAATTGAGGTTCCCATAGCTGACCCCAATGGCACCGACCACCTCTTATTGGTGCTGATTTTGAGTCTTATTAGCACCTATCTACACAGGAGCTGCACCTAACTCCATAATAGGCCAAAGGAAGCCAGTGTAAACACCATTGCTGATAACAATGCAAAAATAGGCAAGGCCCTTTGGTCTCCTAGGAATATGGCGCCCATCTCTTCAAAATCAACACGTAAATAGCACCATACCATGCTACTTCCAACAAGTAAATAAGAAAGACAAACCTCAGCATCAGAACTAATGACACTCATAGAAGAACTGGCTGTGGATCTGCCACAAAAGGAAATTTTCAGAAGTCTGTATTGAGTAGTACAGGAGATGAGGGAAGTTTTACAGAGTAAAAATGTAGTGATAGAGGGGATGGAGGCCATGAGAGAAGGCATGAAGTCCACGATAGGATGAAGTCCACACACCAAAGGGAAATACAGGAACCGACAGAGGAAGTAGCTGAAGCTTCACACAAGATCACCGATCCCACGAATAGAACAGAAGAGGCTTAGAGCTGTATCAGTGATCTTCAAGATGAGCAAGCAGACATCAGCAAACGGGAAAGGCAGTCAAAGAAAATTATAAAGGAGACAGAAGAAAACCTGAGATCAATGACGGATGCTATGAAACGGAACAACATCTGAATTATTGGCCTAACTGAGCAAGATACAGTGAAGAAGTCAACAGCTAAATTAACAAGGGAATTTCTGGAAGAAAACTTCCCCACTCTAATGAATGAGAATCAGTCACTCATACAGGAAGCAGAGAGGATGCCAAGTAGACTAGACTCCAAGAAGAACTCTACAAGGCATATAACAGTTAAATTATCCAACTTCGAGGAAAAAGAGAAAATTCTTAGAGCAGCAAGAGAAAGGAAAAAGGTCACATACAAAGGCTTTCAGGTTAGAATATGTGCAGACCTATCAGGAACAGAAACCATGAAAAGGTGAAGAGAATGGGATAATATCTTCCAGAAGCTGAAAGAAAACAATGCCTCCCTGAGAATTCTCTACCCTGCAAAATTATCTATCAAAATAGATGGAGAGATTAGGCTTTTCTAGGACAAGGAAAAACTTAAGGAATGTGCTGAGACACTCAACCCTGAGGAGGATCCTGCCAACTCATTATGGCCAGAAGACCAATATCCACCAAGCACAAGCAGGAGCACATCATGCAGCCCAATTCCATCCAGAAGGCAACAATTCCATACCAACCACTTAAGAAATGTGGCCACAGGAGGAAAACACGGCAACAAAGAAGCCACCAATAAAAACACAGCACAGCAATAAAAATAGCTGATAGAAAATCACGCAAAGCAAAAGACAAGAGATGTCAACAATGAATCCGCAGGTTGGTATAATAACTCTAAATGTAAACGGTCTCAATTCCTTCATTAAAATAAAACTTCTCGGCTGAGCCCCGGTGGCGTAGTGGTTGTGCGCAGGACTGAGGTCCACTGGTATGGAGGTTCAATTCCAGCAGTGGGGCTGGGCCTCCTACTCCCACCGCCGGAGAGCAATGATGCCAAAAAAATAAAATAAAACTCCTCTCAGACCGTCTCTGGAAACACAACCCATCAATCTGTTGCCTGCAGGAAACACATCTTAGGAATGCAAACAAGAATAAGCTAAGAATGAAAGGCTGGAGGAGGATTTCCAGGCAACTGGTGACTCAAAAAAAGCAGGAGTTGCCATCTTAATCTCAGACAAAATTGATCTCAAGATTCAAACCATAAAAAGAGATAAGGAGAGGCACTGTATAGTGCTCAACGGAACACTCCACCAGGAACCTGTGAGTATAATAAACATATGCACAAAATGAGAAACCTACGAGATTCATCAAACAGACCATCCAGAATATGAAGAAAGGTATCACGGACTCAACAATTATAGTAGGGGACTTCAATACATCACTCTCAGAGAAAGATAGATCATTGGGAAAGAAACTCAGAAAATAGACTATAGAACTATGAAATACAATCAGGCAGCTAGATCTGATAGATATACTTAGAGTTTTTCACCCAAATACAAAAATTGCACATTTTTCTCAAGTCCACATGGCACATTTTTGAAGATAGACCACATGCTGGCTCACAAGTCAAGCCTAAGTAAATTCAAACATATAGAGATCATACAGGCATCCTTCTCTGGTCACCCTGCCATAAAGCTGGAAATCAATGAAAGGACAGCCAGGAAAGCAAGGTCAAAGAGTTGGAGGATGAATGAGTTACTTCAAAATTAGTGGGGAGATCAAAAAATTTCTAGAAGGAAATAGCAATGCAAACACCTCCTATCTAAACCTTTGGGATTCAGCGAAAGCAGTCATCAGAGGTAACTTTATTGGAATCGGTGAACATATGAAAAGAAAGAGAGACTTATGACGGGTACACTCTCCTTAAGTTCCAACACTTAGAACAGCGTCAACAGAACAATCCCTCAAAGAGCAAAAGAAAAGAAATAATAAAAATCAGATCAGAGTGGAATCACTGGGAAGATAAAAAAAATGCAGAAATCAATGCAGCAAAAAGCTGGTTCTTTGAAAGGATCAATAGAATCGACACACTACTGGTAAAATTAACCAAAGAAAGGAAATGGACATGCTGAGGAATGAAGCAGGGGAAATCACAACCAAGCCTAATGATATTAAAAGGATAACCACAACATACTATGAAAGGCTCTACTCTAATGAGTTCAACAATGGGGAAGACATGGAAAAATACCTGGAAAAATTATCCCTCCCCAGACTATCCCAAGGAGAAGTCAAGAACCTAAACAAACCCATAACAAGAGAAGAAATAGATATGATCATCAAGAAGCTACCAACAAAAAATACTCCCGGACCAGATGACTTCACTTGGGAATTCTACAAAGCTTTTAGGGAAGAGTTGGCACTGATCCTCCACAACATTTTTAAGAGCAAAGAAAAGGATGGAAAACTCTCAAACTCATTTTATGAAACCAGTATAACTCTGATACCCAAATAGGGAAGGGATCCCACAGGGATAGAAAACCATAGACCAGTATCTCTAATGAATATAGATGCAGAAATCTTCAACAAGATTTTGGCCAATAGAATACAAAAGTATATAAAATGCATAATCCATCAGGGTCAGGTAGGATTAATCCCAGGGATGCAGGGATGGTTTAACATCCATAAATCCATCAATATCATACACCACACTGATAAGATAAAGCATAAGAACCATATGATAATATCTATAGACGTAGAGAAAGCATTTGACAGCATCCAGCATCCTTTCCTGATCAAGATGCTCAGGATGATAGGAATGGAAGGGGAGTTTCTCAAGTTGATGCAAGCCATCTTTGAAAGGCTGATAACTAGTATAATAGTCAACGGGGAAAAGACTAAACCAATTCCACTGAAAAAGGGGACTAGGCAAGATGCCCCCTATCTCTCCTGCTATTCAATATAGATTTGAGGTCCTAGTTAATAACATAAGATGACAGAAAGACATCAAGGGGATCCAACTAGGAGAGGAAGAGGTGAAATTATCATTATTTGCTGATGTCATGATTCTGTACATAAAAAAATCCCCCAAACTCCACAACCAAAGTACTAACACTGATAGAAGAATATGGAAGAGTTGTAGGATACAAGATTAACAAGCAGAAGTTGATTGGTTTGCTGTACACATCCGACAAACTCATGAAAGAGGAGATCGGGAAGGTGGTACCATTCACAATAGCTAAAAATAAATTGAGATATCTAGGGATATATCTAACCAAAAAGACCAAAGACCTATACAAGGAAAACTACAAAACCCTACTACAGGAAACCAAAAGTGAACTCCACAAATGGAAGAATATCCCATTCTCATAGATTGGGTGACTCAATAGAGTAAAGATGTCTAGACTATCCAAGGCACTTTATAAGTTCAATGCTATCCCAATTCCACTACCGACAACTTTCTTCAGAGAACTGGAAAAACTGACCACCAAATTCATATGGAGAGGGAAAAAGCCCAGAAGTAGCAGAGATCTCCTCAAGGAGAATGACACAATAAGAGGGTTTGCTGTACCTGAATTTCATGCCTACTACAAAGCCACAGTGGTCAAAACAGCATGGTACTGGCATAATGACCGATACACAGAGCAATGGAAAAGAACAGAAAACCCAGAAATAAAAGCATTAACAGACAACTGATTTTCAACAAGAGCCCCAAAAGCATCAAATGGGAAGGTGATGCTCTATTTAACAAATGATGCTGGAGACAATGGAAATCCACATGTAAAAAAATGAAACCGAATCTCTACCTCACTCCATGCAAAAGAACAAATTCAAGGTGGATCACAGACCTAGAAGTAAAACCTCAAACCATCAGGACCATTAGCGAAAGAATCAGGAGAGATCTAAGAACCTTGGCCCAGGGAGTACAAAAACTGGCTGCAATAGGACAGAGTACACACACAGGAGAACCTGAAATTGACAAATGGGATTTATTAAGGGTAAAACACCTGTGTACATCAAAAGATTTTACCAAGAGAGTAAATAGGCAACCCACAGACTGGGAGAGGATTTTTGGCAATGGCACAACAGACAAAGGGCTTATTATGAAAATCTACAATACCTTCCTTGCCTGCAAAAAGAGGAAAACAGTTAACCTTTGAAGAAATGGTAAAAAGAACTATGATGAAATTTCACTGAGGAGGAGACTCATATGGCCAATACATATATGAGTAAATGCTCCTGATCATTACCAATCAGAGAAATGCAGATCAAAACAATCATGAAATACCATCGAATATCCTTGAGGTTAGCCCACATCCGAAAATCAGAGAACACCAGATGCTGGAGGGGATGTGGCGAAATAGGGACACTTCTACATTGTTGGTGGTCCTGTAGATATGTATAGCACTATGGAAAGCAGTCTGGTGATATCTAAGGAAAATGGAAATTGAGCTACCTTATGACCCAGCTATCCCTCTCCTGAGTATATACCCAGAAGAGGTAAGAAATAAACCAAGACTAACCGTATGCATGCCAATATTTATTGCAGCGCAATTCACTATCACAAAGAGCTGGAAACAATCTAACTTTCCATTGGTAGATGATTGGATAAACAAAGTCTGGCACATACACACAGTGCAGTACTAGGCTTCACTCGAAAGCACTGAGGAGCATATGAAACATGTCTCCTCATGGGAAGAGCTGGACAAAATTCTGCTAAGCTAAGTCAGTCAATCACAAAAGGAGAAATACAGCATGAGTTCCCTGAGGTAAGTGCAATCAAAAAGGTATGTATAGATGACAAGCCTCCTATAACTTAATAGTTGGGTAGAGATTAGGGAAAGAGGAAGAGGGGGAACTAAACCCAGGGAGGTACATGTTGGCTACAGCACAGTAAGGGAGAAGGAAGATGGGGGGAAGGAGAAAAAGAGGGGCTTTAACGTGAAAGGATATCAGAGGACGGAGGAATCTAGCCCACCCCAGGGGGAGAGTACGGGTCTTATCTCCACAGAAGCTGGAGCAGGCATGCAGATCTTGCCATGGAGTACACAACCGTGAAGACAGAGTGGTCACATGGAAGAAGGCCTGAAAACAGATTGCTACAGGGTCGGCCACACCCAGACCTGGAAGTAGGAGCAGCAGAGAACAGGCTTGGGGAGGGACCAGAATGCCATACCCACATGGAGACAGGTGGATACAGAGGATGAGAAGGAGGGATGGTCTGGTCCCCACGATGACCATAGCCTTGCCCATGATGCCCAGAAGACTATGCCCTTGCAGAAACCTACACCACAGGGGGGACAGGGCAAACAACAACAGGACCTGCTCCTTACGGAAGTAGACAATGACAGAGGACATCTTGGTGGTCATATGGTGGGAAAGAAATGTGGGCTGAGCCCCCCAAATGGATCAAATCAAGAAAGGAGCACTACTGGTTGGACAGTGGGGAGGAGAGGAAGACTAGGGGGACATGGGGGACAGGGGAGAGGAAGGGGGCCTGCACAGACTCCGGGCTGGGGAGAACATCGGGTAGTCCACAGTCTGGTGGGGAGGGTGGGAGACCTGTGGGGCTGAAGTAAGGGTAATGTAATAGAAAGTACTGAAACCCAAATGATGACAGAGTATGACAGTGGAACAGGAGGAAGGCAGAAGTAAATAGAGGAAGGAACTAGAAGTCAAAGGGCACTTACAGAGGTCTAAACACAGATATGTATATATGTAAACAAAAGCACATACTATAAGGAGGGAATAATCCTGATACATATATTATATGTTTAATACTAAGATAGAAGCTGGACCTTGGATCCGACCCAGGTGCTCTCCCTCAAGGAAAGAACACTTTGTTCTACTAATTTGGCATTTCAGAAGGCTCACTGGCCCAATGTGATCACTGAAGTTAAATAGGTTCATAAGCAAATGTGGTGAAGAAAACGCATGGTGCCCAGCTATCAAAGGACCTGGAGTCAGGGGTCTCAAAGTCTGAAGATAAACAAATGGCCATCTAGCTGAGAGGTATCCAAGCCTACAGGAAGAAATGGCCATGAGATGTCAAAAGGACCAGGCCTCAGGCATCAAAGAGGAAAAATTGTATCACTGTGAGTGATCTTGCATGAGACAGCCACTGAGGACATGTGGGGATTGAGCAAGAGTGGCAAAAATGGCTGATGGTACCCAGCTATCAAAAGATGTAACATCTGAGGACTTAAAAGTTTGAGGGTGAACAGTTATATGGCCCAGGAAAAACAAAGCCAACCTTAAAAGATGCACACCAGCCTGCATGACCATGAGATGTGGAAAAACCCAGATATCAGGTATCAAAGAACAAAAATCATATTACTGTGTGCCCACCCTTGTGACAAAATCATGGAAGATAGAAAGGAGCAAATGCAGACAGAGGAGAAATCTGATGGTACCCAAATATCAAATGATAAAACACCTGCGATTGTGAAGGCCTTAGGGTGAATGGATGGACATCTAGCCCAGAAGCAGCAAAGCTCACATGGAAGAAAAACTGGCATGTGTGATCACGGGGGGCGGGAGGGGGGTGCGGAAGGGAGCAGATATCAAACATCAAAGAACAGGAACCACATCTCTATGAATGGGGGCAGAGCAGAGCGGGGATCCAAAGCACACCTGTGGGTAATTGGACACTCTTTCACAGGAGAGCCGTGGGGAGGAGACAGGCTAGTGAGACTCAGTGACGTGGCAATGAAGCATACAACTTTCCTCTAGTTCCTGAAGGCTTCCTCCCTCCAACTGCCATGGTCCCCATTCTATACTACTGTGGAGATGAGAAATGGAAATGCAGTGACCCCAGGATGAATAAACCCTGTGGGACCAGTAGTGGGAATGAAGCTGCTGGATGGGTGGAGGGAAGGTGGGATGGAGAGGGAGAGCCAACTTCAGGGATCTCCATATAACTGCCTACTGCGGGGACAGACACTGGGGGAGATGGCAAGGGGAGACAAGCAGTGTAAGTTATGACAAAACAATTTATGGAATATTGAGAGTTGGGAGAGTGGGGAGCAAGGATGGAGGGGAAGGGATGGGAGGCTGAGGTCAGAGGCTCAGATGGAAAGGTGGAGGTTCAGAAAGCGATGACAGCTGCAGGCATGTGAACAAGCGTGGCACAATATATGTATTTATGTATTATGAGAAACGATGTATGAGCCCCCAATAAAATGATTAAACATTAAAAAAAAAGAGTGGGACAAATGTGCTCACCTTTCCCAATGTCAGGATTAAGAGAGAGAGAGAGAGAATGTATTTTCCAATAGGTTTATATTGTTTGGGGCTACAAGCCCACATCAATCACATATGTAACAGAGTAGGCAGTGGTTTAACCCTTAGATAGCCCTAAGCTCATTGGAAGAGTAATCCAAGACCAGTGTTTGAGACTGGTGTCCAAAGAGGGTCAACTGGCCTTTGAGCAGGGAGGACAATAGAACTTGTTTGTTCTCAGAGATAGGAAGCTTCTGGTTGTAAGAGGCATCTTTAAAGAGGCACTATTATGGGGGATTTAGTGAGGATGAGTTTTAGTTTGAAGAATGTGACTGGGAGGTATCTCTGACTCACAAATGTGAAGACCTTTCACCACCAGAATTGGTCTTCTAGACCCCGTGATTATGACTATAGAGACTTTGGCTGCGTGCATTCTCTGCCAGGTGCTTAGTTTTCCACATTTCCCTCTTTTGTTTTTTATTTTAAATTCATAAGGGCTAATATGCAACATGGTTACTCTCTCTATATTGGGAGCCTCCTGACTGCAAAGAAAATAATGATGCCAATAATTAATATAGTCACACCAGAACCTAAGCTATGGGAAAGACTGTGGGCCCAAGCTTATGGGTCAAGCCCCTCCAGCCCATCTACCAATTGTTTAATCACATTAATGGTGGGGGATGTTTTTAACCCATCCTTAAATATATTGAAGATCTCCTTTTTTAGCTGTTTGATATCTAGTGAGATATTTCCCTTAAATCCTTGCAAGTGGTTTCTAATTAAAGTTCAATCAAGTAAAACTACCTTATGGATAATGAGTTACATAAAATTTTATAATATTTTGGTCCATTTCAGTATCAATTAATGTTGTAAGTCCATGATTTAGATCTTCCAGTAATTGAGCAATCAGCAATAGTTCAGTCACTTTTGCATAACACGTTCAGTTTTAATAGTTACCTAAAGTATCTCTCTGGCAACATCAGCAATAATTGAAATTATTATGTCTCAGAAAGGCAACAATTGCCATTCACATGAATCTGAGAAGTCCTTTTGACATTTTTGATAAAGTCTTCAATAAGAAAGAGATCTTCATTCTGTCTTTCCATTCCCCATGTCACACTATCAGCTGCTGCTGCTTCTTAGGCCAAACTCAGCTAAGGAATCTGTTTGCATTTTCTTTTACCTGTTAAAACACAGAGGAAAATATCTCCCAAGGTGGTTATTAACCTAATATCCCAAATGCCATTGTCCTTATTCCACCAGATCTTCTCCTGATCAGCTTTCTCTGTAGGGGTGGAAACGTATTTTCTACCCTATTTTTGTCAACAGGCTTTTTGGTAGAGAAACATTTTAGAGTTAAAAGCGCTGAACAAAGTTTGCCAGGTATAGAATTATCTTTAGTCTCCCCTTTCTGTTTTAATAATTGAGACTTTAAGGTGCACTTAGGAAACATTATGCAAATACAGAAACCTTGCTCTCAGAGACGCAAGGGAAATTAACACCTGACAAGATGACACTGTTGAGTTTTTTTGACATACACAGGAAAATTCCAAGGGTGGAAAGATTTCTCAATATGGCTTTCTTTTAACTGCTTTTGAATTAATCTATGTAATGGATCTCTTCCCCGTAAGTTTATAGGAATGACCACAGGCTTAATGAAGTCAGACTGCCCTTCGAGACCTGTACCCTGTAGGATTTCACCATTTTGCCATATCTTCTTCTGATTAACTTCTCCTATTCCCCCTTCATAGACATCAGAGAGAGTTTAGTGACAATGCCTTAGAGGCCATTGTTGATGGCTCAAGACAGTGACATTAACTCCTTTATCTAAAAACTCTGAACACCTTTTTCCTTCAATTAATAATTCCAAGTGGGGATGCTTTTGAATAGCATCCCAGAATATTCCATGACCTATGCAATCCCTCTTTTTTCATAACCCATGGGATTGCAGATTTACGTATTCCTTTAATCTCTCTTTCATATTCTTGGTCAATAACTCCAGTAACAAACTGAATACCTTGAGTAGTAAGGCTAGATTTCCTCACAAGATTTGACTCCTCCTTCCAGCAGAGACCCTGCCCTCCTGTGTTAACAGAATGCTTGGGGCACTCTTGAACCGTTTTTTGACTAGTTAAGTCTATCGCAAGGAGAACACAGCTAGGCTCTCCAAAGCTGGATCGGAACCCACACCTGGCCATGGGGCTGGGTGATTGCCAGTGCTGGCACTTCTTTTGGAAATGCCCAATCTTTCCACAGCAAAACACTCTCTAGTTCTTTCTCCCTCTCCCTCTTCCATTCTTTTGAAAGTAAAGGCAGGTTGTGGCTTTGTTTAGGAGTCCAGCTTATGTTTTCTGGACCATCTTCTTTCAAAGCCCCATCACGTGGGGCTTCTGGGTGCTTCAGCCTCCCAGAGGCCACAGAAGATTTGGCCATACATTCTCTTCCTGGTCCTCAGTTTTCCACAACCAACCATGACACACACTTCTAGATATATGAGCCAATAAATATACTTATTATTGAAATTAAAAAAAAGAGTTCTGTGAGCCCCCAATAAAATAATTTTTTTTAAAAAAAGAAAGTGCTATTCACTTAGTAAACCCCAAATAAAAGGATAACTCTGGTCAATATGTTGCCTTTCTGACATTTCCTTGAGAATCTACAAGAGCCTCTGCTCCCCCCTCTCCCCCATTAAAATAATTAAAAATGCTAAACAAATACAGAATGGTAAATTCAAATGTTTGGTCAAACCAAAAAAAAAAAAAAAAGGGTAGGGAAGGTGGGGAAGGTTTTTCTATTGACCTCCCATTGTCAAAATCTCTTCATCTTGAGATTTCATCCCTACTCATTGATGGTATGCTATTTAAAATCGGAGAAACAGTACAAGACTTAGAGATGGCGCTTAGGCATTTGTGGCCCTTTCCTGTGTCCATGTTGTTGTTAGATGCCATTGAGTCAACTGTGTCCAATAGCAAGCCTATGCACAACAGAAAGAAACAATGCACTATCTCACAAATGTTTCTTTTTAAAATTTTTATTTTTTCTCACAATTATTTCTATGCTTGTGCCCATTGTTGTAGCCACGGTGTCAATTCATTTTGATGAGGGCCTGCTTCTCTTTCTCGGTCACTCTACTTCCTCAAGCACGATGTTCTTTTTTCAGGGATTTGCCTTTCTTGACAAGTCCAAACCATGTGAGAAAAATCTCTCCATCCTTACTTCTGAAGTTGACTTTGGCCATACTTTTCCAAGAAAGATTTGTTTGCACTTTTAGCAATTCACAGTACTTTTAGTGTTCTTCACCAGCACCGTAATTAAAGTGTATCCTATCTTCTTCAGTCTTCCTTATTCAATGTCCTCTGTGCACATTCATATGAAGTAATTAAAAATATCATGACAGGGATCAGGTAAACCCTGTTCCTCAAAGTAATATTGTTGTTTTTCAATATTCTAAAGAGGTCTTTAGAGTGCAGCTTATTTACCCAAAGCAACACATCTTTGGATCCTTTAACTGCTACTGCTATTAGCATTGATTGGGGTAGCTGAAACACAACATGCTTGACCATTTCACCATTTGGCTATTAATCATAACATTATGTGTTTGTCCAATTGTGATCTTCTTTAACTTGATTCTTTAATGCATTCTAAAGGCTGCAATCCTTGATCCTCATCAGCAAGTACTTCATGTACTCCTCACTTTCAACAAGCAAGGCTGTGTCATCTACATATTTTGGATTTCTTTTTTTAATGTCAATTGGCCAAGTAGCTGTCTTTTAAATTTCCTGACATAGTACAGTAAGTGCTTCCAGTGCCTCAACAGCTTTTTGAAACATTTTAGTTGTTATTCCACCAATCCTTCAATCTTCTTTTTGACGAATGTTCAAGCTACTTAAACTTCTTCATTCAGCACCACTGGTTTTTGCTCTTATGCTAGCTCCTGAAATGGTTGTTCACCAGGTTTTTTGGTTTTTTTTTTTTGTATTTTTTTTTTGTTTTCAATATAGTGACTCTGTACAATATTTCAATATGGCTATCCAATGCTTGAATTTTTTTCTTGAGTTCTTTCAGTTTGAGTGTGTTCTTCTCTTGTGTATCTTGAACTCTAGGTCTTACACTTTTCATTGTATAATAATTTTCTTTTCCTTCTTGAGCTGCCCTATAAATTATAGAGTCAGCTCTCTGATTTCATTCTTTATTTCATAAGCCTTAGCCATTCTATGATTAGGAGCAAGTTTCACTTTCTTCTGATCCACTTTGATCCTTCCTTCTTTCCTCCCTCACTACCTCCCTTTCTTCCTCCCTTTCTTATATTTTTTAGTGATCTTTTACTTCTTTATGTATATTTTTCTTACGTCCATTCAGAATTCATCAAGTCTTCTATCACTAGTGCTCCAAGTGTCACATCTGTTGTTGGGATGGTCTCAATATTCAGGTGAGATACTCAAGGTCATATGGACCTGTTTTAATTTTCTTCAGTTTCAAGTTGAGTTTACATTTGAGCAATTGATGGTCCACTCCACATATATCCCCTGTGCTGGTTTTAGCTGTTATGAGTTTCTCCAGCAACTCTTTCTATAGATGTCAGTTTGATACCTCAAAATCCATTTTGAGACTCTCATATGTATAGCTGCCATTTGTGTTGTCCCACAAAGCCATTTTCCATGAACAAGTCATTGTTCTTGAAAAGTTTATCATCATTTCTAGCCCTACTTCCATATTTTTTCAGTTACTGTCCTTCCTCTTTGTTTCCAAGTTTTGCATTCCAAGCACTCATAGTTATGAATGCATCTTGGTTATATGTTTGATAAATTTCTGACTGAAGGTGTTGAAAGAATCCTTCAAATTCATCATTATCTTTTGTGGTTAGTGCACAAATTTAGTAATAGTTGCATTGTTTGGATTTCTTTGAACGCAGACGGATATAATCCTATCACAGCCTGAATTGCATTTCAAGTTAGCTATGGATATAACGCCATTCTTTTTTATTGTGTCATTCCTTACATAGTAAACCATATGATTTTCTGTGTCGAAATAGCCAATAACAGTCCATTTCAGCTCACTAACACCTCAAATGCAAATTTTATACATTCCATTTCATTTTTTTGTGAACTCTTGTTTTTAAAATTAAGAATCATTTTATTAGGGGCTTGTACATCATTTTTCCAATGCATAAATAAACATACTGTGGCAAGCATCTTCGCATGTCTGCTGCCATCATCATTCTCTAAACATCCGCCCTTTCCCCTGAGGACTTGATATTGGCTTTTCTAACCCCTCCCCGCTTCACCTACTCTCCCTCCCCCATCAACCCTCAATACTTTATAAATTATTACTGTTCTGTCATATCTTACACTGCCTGACACCTCCCTCAACTCACACCCCTGATGCCCATCCTCCAGACAGGGGGTCATATGTAGATCCTTGCAGTTGGTTTCGTCTCTACCCCACCTTTTTTCCACCCATCCAGTAGTTTCATTCTAGCCACTGGCCTGAAGGAGATCATCCATTCTGGTTTCCCCATGTCTCCAGCTTCCCTCTCAACTATTGAACCTTCTCCAGTCCATCCGGATTTGTAAGGTGGAGTTGGGACCATGATGGTTGGTGGAGAGGAAGACCTCAGGAACTAGAGGAAACTTGTATGCCTCATCACTGCCCGGCTGCACCTTGATTAGTCTGTCTCCTCCCTCTGGCTCCTCTGTAAAGGGGTGACCAATTACCCACCAGTGAGCCTTAGGTCCCCACCCTGCTCCTCCCCTCACTTGTAATGAAGTGATTCCTGTTCTTTGATGCTCAATACCTACTCTCTTTGGCCCCTCGTGATCACACTTGCTGGTGTGCTTCATCCATGTGGACTTTGCTGTCTTTGTGCTGAATGGCAACTCAGTTACCTTCAAGTCTTTGCGACTCTAGACAGTCAGTCATTTGGTAGATGGGCACCATCTTTTCTTCTACTCTGTTTGCCTCTGTATCCATTTGTCTTCAGCGAAATCGGGAGTTAATTGGTACATTGATTTTCATGTGTGTTTTTTGATGCCTGATGCCTGATTGTTTCAGCACCTCATGATTGCACAGGCAAGTGAACTTCTTATATAGTGGGTTTTATTGCTCCTGAGCTAGATGCCTGCTTGTTTATGTTCAAGCCTTTAAGACTCCAGATGCTATATCTTTTGATAACTAGGAACCATCAGCTTTATTCACCCCTCTTGCTCATGCTCCCACATGTCCTCAGTGTGCACCTTGGGAATGTGTGCACGCAGTGACATGTGGAAGGTACATGTTGCATGCAACACAGTAATGGGAGAAGGATGAGGGGGTAGAGGGGATAGAGAGATAAAAGGGAGTTCAAAAAATGAAAGGATAACAGAGGGAACGGGGAACTAATCTACCCAGGGAGGATAGTACTGGTCTTGCCTCCACAGAAACTGGCGTGGACGAGCAGTTCCTACCACGAAGCACGCAACCATGAGGACAATGTGGACACATGGAAGGATGCAAGAAAAGAGAGCTACAGAGCCAGACGCAACCAGAGTCAGATGGATTCCATCTCAAGAAGTCGGCATGTCAGAGAACAAGTTGGGGAAGCAGCCAGCATCTCACACCTACAGGGATAAAGACAAGAAGGGAGGAAGAGGAAGAGAGCTGGTCCAAGCTCCACGTCGACACATGATGCTCAGAGGAATACATCCTGTGGAGACCCAATACGCCACAGAAAAGACTGGGCAAACAGTGATTCCTGGGGGCACGAGCGAAGGGAGGAGAAGAGGGTATGGACAAACATATGGACAGGGGAAGGGGAGGAACAAATGGTCTGGAATCAATGGAAAGGGGGCTGTGGGAGGCCTGGTCAGGATTAAGCAAGGACAATGAATCTATGAGGAAACACTGAAATGCCATTGAAGGTGGAACATGATGGTGGGACAGGAAGGAGATGGAAGGAAATAGAGGAAAGAGCTAGAAGGCAAAGGGCACCTGCAGAAGTCTAACATAGTTATATCCATACATAAATACAACTATCTGTTTATGAGGTGGGAATAAATTTAAGAACATTTGTATAGGCCAAATATTAGGGCAGCAAATGGACCTAGGTTCCTCACCCTGGTGCTCCCTCAATGCAAGAACACTTTGTTCTATGAATCTGGTATTCCTCGAGGCTCACTGGCCCAACACAATCACTGAAGGAAAATGGGTGCATAAGCAAATGTGGTGAAGACAGCTGATGATTCCCAGCCATCAAAGGATATATCGTCTGGGGTCTTAAAAGCCTGAAGATAAACAATAGACCATTTACCTGAGAAGAGACCACACCCACACAGAAGAAGCACAACAGCCAGCATGGCCACACGGTAATGAAAGGTCTACGCAATAGACATCAAACGGGGGAAAAACACATATCACTGCATCCATTTAATTTTTTGTAACGTTCAATTTCCTAAAATCATGCTTCATATATTCCAAGTTCTACATATTAATGGATTTTTGTAGTTGCTTCTTCTTACTATTAGCTGTGTCCCATCAGCAAAGGAAAGTTCCAACAGATTACCTATCCACATCACCATGATCAACTGACTCTACTTTGGAAAAGCAGTGGTTCCCGTCATATTTCAAATGCGTTCTCACCCGAGGGTCCTTCGCTCAGCACTATTTCTAACAATGTTCTGCTTCCACTCATTACGCCTTCAGTATCTAACAATGTTTTGAAGCTTCATATAAAATTTCAGTTGCTGTTTCCTCTGAAGTGGGAAACTGATTCCTTTTTTCTAGTCTGACCTTTGTCTGGAAGCTCCACTTAAACCTGTTCACTTTGGGTGCCCTGCTAGCATTTGGAATACCAGTAACATAGCTTCAAGCATCATAACCATGTCCCTTATGAGTACAAATTCACTGCTAGTCATAAGTACTATTGTCTGAAAATATAAAAATCAACAAACTCATCAATGAACCAATAGTCAACATCTTGATAAACAGAGAAAAGATTGAAGTCAAGGACTTCATCTTTCTTAGATGCACAATTAATACTCATAGATGTAGCTGATAGGACACATTTCATTGGGTAAGTCTGCTACACAAGGCAACTTCAAAGTGCTGAAAAGCAAAAATATCAATTTGAAGACTGTTTGCAGAGCAGAGAAACAGATGCATAGAAACTCATGTGTATAAAGGACAACTCTACATTAAGAAAACATCTGATCTGTAAAGTCCTCATCAGACTCATGAAAGCACGTGCAAAGGTGCTAAATGCAAGATAATCACAGCCAGTGGGTCGAAAGTCTTTGGATCCAGTGAGGGTGTAAGTATCTCACAGCTGGCAGGGGACTCCATGTGGCTTCTTCAGCACCCAGGTCTGCATCAGGGTAATGCCATATGGCTTCTCCTCAGGGATGTCTCCCAGAGAGTGAGGAGAGTGTGTATGTCTGTTGAATCCCAGGAGTAAATTACCGGAGTTCCCAGAATTCTCAGGAGAAAGTCATGTCCACATAGAGATCTTATTTGTGACATCTTGATTGAAAGGCCAACCTCCACCCCTTCACTCATAATCATCTCAAATTGACACCAGATTATGCAACTACCACAAAGACTAAGGTGTGCCTTAGCCAAGTAAAGGTATTTTCAATCATATGCATGTAAACATGGGCTTTGAATAAAGAAGGCTGAAGAAAACTTGATTCAGAAGAAAACTTTTTGAAAAATATTGAAAGTAACATGGACTACCAATTGAGCAAACATGCCTATCTTGGAAAAAGATTCACCCACAACGTTTTTTTGAGGTAAGGTTTTTTTTTTTTTTTTTGGCATCACTGCCCTCAGGTGGTGGGAGTAAGAGGCCCAGCCTTTGCTTCTGGGAGCCGGAATTGAACCTCCATCCCAGTGGGCCGCAGTCCTGCGCATCACCACTATGCCACCAAGGCTCAGCCCTTGAGGTAAGTTTTTAAAGACTTTGTCTTACACACGTGGTCAAGTAACCAAGAAAAACCAGTCCCTGGAGAATTACTTCATGCTTAGTAACTAGAGAGATAAGAAAGAAGTTCCTGGGACAAGTGGCTGCAACAATGGCTCAGGCATGGGAACAACTGTGTAGATGCCTCAGGATTGGGCAGGGCTTCAATCTGTTGCTCTGGGAGTTGGAACTGACCTAATGGGATCTAACAGCCATGGATTAGTCTCCTTTGCATGTCTGATCCCTTTCTTGGTCCTGTCAGATTTATTCTTTGAGGCAGCATGAGTGAATCATCTAAAAGTATTTAGATAAAAGAGACAAACATAGAAAGGATCAAAATCTCTATCTCTCTGGGCTGTCACCTATCACCCTGTTTTCTTTCATTACTAGATATTTGTTGTATTATCTGTTCTTTCAGAATATCAAGCTTTCAAACAAATTAGATTTATGAATTGATGCATAGTTTTTATATATGCTAGAGCAATTTTGGAATTTTGAAATTCTTGAAATTATTAATTCATACTCTTGGATTATCTACATAATTATGATAAAGAACTTACTTGAGGCTTGGAGGATCAAAGGAGAAGAAACACAATTGTTTCATTGTGAGAAACTGTGTAGCATAGGTAAAGTGAAGATTTCAAACTATGATATGGTAAATTTTCCAGTAATATAACTCACCAAATTGCAAATGCTGAAAACAAATTCTGCCTTCCTGGTCCACACTGACAAAGACACTTTGCTTGGCCACATCTGAGGACTTTTGATCAATTCCATTGTTGAATTCCCCTCGCTTGTTTTCTCTAAATGTAAATAGTTGTCCTCTCTACCTTCTAATTGCTAGTCTTTGGGTCTTATTGAGTATAAGAATTGTGGTCACTCCATTGCCTCAGGATCCATCGCTATGTGCTGGGATTTCATGCTTTATGGCCTTAGTTTGGCAAAGCTTTCAGCCACCATCTCCCTATGCCCTCCGTTAAATTGTAACTATGCCTCTAATTGGAATCCAGCATTATTTTATTCCCTTTTACAGACAGGAAGACCAGCACTCTCATTCTGTACACGTCCTGAACCACAGGAGCCTGGAGGAGATTCCTGAATGACAGGCCTCCTACACAGCATCTCCTAAGTCGTTTCACTTTATTTTGGGGCTGACTTGCTGCATTGAAAAGCTCCCAGTCTTAAAAAGGATAGAAGGATCGTTGTTACTACTTCAATTGCTGCCAAGTGAAAAGGACAGGAAAACATGAACTACATCAGGAAGGCGAACAAAAAACAACCCGGATGTCTCTGTATTAGGTGTTTGTTAGAACACATGGCGGGGACCTGGTGGGCTGCTGCTCTTAAAGCCAGCAGTTCAAAACCACCAGCCTGCTCCACAGGAAAAAGTTGAGGTTTTCTGCTCTCACAAATAGTTACAGTATCAGAAAGCCCCAAGGATAGTTCCGCTCCACTCCATAGCATCGCTACGAGTCAGAATCGGTCTTGTGGGCGATGCGCTGGCTTCCTTGTCTAAGCAACATATCGGCATTTTGAACCCACATCTTCTCATTGAGAGTAAGCTGCAGCATTCTGCTTCTACAACTATCACAGTCGAAGGGAGCCTATGAAACTATTCTACCCAGCTTTATAGCATTCATGTGAGTTTGTTGTATGACGATGAGTCAGTTTTGACTCATTGTTCATTTGAAATAAATTATGCAAATGCATGAGCTACAGGAAAGTTTGCAAATGATAATGCTTGTATCTGTGTTTCAAAGGTGTACATCCTTTTTACAGATTTTTAAAACACACTATATTATATTGTCAATGTCCATGTCATATTCTGAAAATGAAAAGAAAATAATTTTTTTTATTTTATTGGATGAGAAAGTAGTCAACACATCTGTCATATCAACCTCATATTTTACATTACATGTTGAAAACACAAAGAAAGAACTTGTCTTGCATGGACAAATTTTATAGACAATGAAAATTCCTGCATAAATATGTAAAGCTAAATAGAATACTATTCTTAATGGCCTCACCTAACTTCTCAGGTTATATGTCATTAATGTTCAATGAATCAAATCTGTTTTGAGATTTTCTTAAAATTCAAGTGGGATAGACTCACAGTCATATTTTGGCTTTTATGGATTAAAAAAATTCTTCAGCTTTACCTGACATTATAAAGAAGCTTATAAGTCAAAGGACCAACTTACAAAGATGGTCTGTTGCACAGTCAGTCCCTGGTCTGGTTTCATCTGCTGATGTTGAACTTCTCGATTGTCTTTTCCCACAAATGTAGTCAATTGATGCAGTCAAATTGATTTCCATTTGGAGAAGTCCAGATGTATTATCAACCACCTTTGATGTTGTTCAAAACAGGTATTTGCTATGAACGAGGTATTAGTTTTCTAAAATTCTATCATGGTTTTGTTTCTATCACCATATCCATATTTTCCAACTGTAGTTCCTTCTTCTTCGTCTTCAAGTTTTGCATTCTGATTGTCAGTAATTATCAATGCATCTTGATGGAATATTCGATGAATTTCCCACTGAAGTCAATGACAGAATTAGCTTGCTCATCACTTGCTTTGGGTATTTAGACTGATTTTTTAATAATTTTATTGGGGGCTCATACAGCTCTTATCACAATCTATACATACATCTATTGTGTCAAGCACATCTATACATATGTTGCCATTATCATTTTCAAAACATTTTCTTCCCAATTGAGTCCTTGATATCAGCTGATTTTTCCATCTCCTCACATACCTTCCCTCATGAATCCTTAATTTTATATATAGTGTTACACTGACTGATGTCTCCCCTTTCTGTTGTCCATCCCCTAGGAGGTGTTATATGTAAATCACCATTGTGATTTATCAGTTCCCCATTTCTTCCCCCACCTTC
This sequence comes from Nesogale talazaci, assembly GCA_004026705.1. Taxonomy (NCBI): domain Eukaryota; kingdom Metazoa; phylum Chordata; class Mammalia; order Afrosoricida; family Tenrecidae; genus Nesogale; species Nesogale talazaci. The sequence continues at coordinate 22,866 of PVJH01010516.1, forward strand.
CCTTTACCCACCTGCTATTGACACTCTCATTATTGGTCCTGAGGGGTTTATTTCTCCTGGAATCCCTGTGTTTCCAGCTCTTATCTGTACCAGTGTACATGCTCTGGTTTAACCAGATTTGTAAGATAAAATTGGGGTTATGGGAATGAGGTGGGGGTAGGGGGCAGCATTAAAGAACTAGAGAAAAGTTATATGTTTCATTAGTGCTATACTGAAGCCTGACCAGCTCATCTCTTCCTTGTAAACCATCTGCCCAATGGTCTACAGATAGGCTTTGGGTCCCCACTCCACTCTCCCTCTCATTCCCATTGATATGAGTTTTTGTTTTGAGTCTTTGATGCTTGATACCTGATAGCATCAACACACATGATCACACAGGCTCGTGTGTTTCTTCCATGTGGGCTTTGTTACTTCTCAGATAGATAGTCATTTGTTTATTTTCAAGCCTTTAAGACCCCAAATGCTATATTTTTTAATAGCTGGGCACCATCAGCTTTCTTCACCACATTTGCTCATGCACCAATTTTGCCTTCAGGGATCATGTTGGGTAGGTGAGCATTACAGAATGCTGGGTTATTAGAACAAAGTGTTCTTGCTTTGAGAGAGTACTTGAGTTAAGGTCCAATGTCCATCTGCTACTTTATTACATAACATATAAATATGTGTACATATATCTCCCTACCATTACATATAAATATATTTGCTTGTGTACATGCCTTTTTCAGACCTCTGTAAATGTCCTTTGCCTCCTATTTTTCCCTTGATTTTCTTTTCCTTTCCTCTTGTCCCACATGAACTATCATGTTCAGCCTTCCTTTCAGTTTCTTCCTCTCAGCAACATTCCCCTGAATCTAGCACCACCAGGCATCTTATACCTTTCAAACATCAATTTTAGATAACTTGTTGTTCCCTTGTCATTGAGTTGGTTGATGCCACCTCTTCAAGATTGATTTTTAAATATCCTGTGTGACAATGAATACAACCCGTTTCTCTTGATTCTGCTTTTCCTTGCATAGTAAATAATATGGTTTTCTGGTTGCAAATGGCAAATGCCAGTTCATTTGATTAGAACAACTTTGCAAGAAGTGGACATAGGAAACTTCATTTTGGAAAAGAAATGAAAATATAATATTTAGTTCCAGTCTAAATGTTGAGCCACTGGAAATAGCCAACAGATGGTATTAAGAGCCTCAGAAAGTATGGGGAACTTGGATAAGACTTAGCGGGATGCAGAAGAGTTGTCCTCAGAAAACTTCATGATTTAAGCACATATATAGCACACAGCCACAACTGAGGCCACCCAATTTCAGTACTGGACCAGGGACCCACGATGACATTAGGAAGTCTCCACTCTCAAAAAATGAGGGAGATCCCCAGGGGAAGCCCTGGAGAAAGAAGGGTCCAGGGAGTGGATGGACTCAAGGGTTCTGAACTGGCCAATCACTACAACAAGGAGACAAGCAAGGCTACAGACAAAATCAGGGACCAAGGAAATTAGGTGGGCAACCTGGAGCAACAAGATTTAGCCAAGAAACAAACCCTGCAAAAGCTGGATTTACCCTAACAACAGATCATATAAAAATTGAATTACATAATTGAAGGAAAAGAATATTTGGATAAATTCCTCAGATAATTTCCTCAGGTCCTCAGATTAGTCCAATAAAAAGGAGAGTTATAAGAAATTCACAAGTAGCTATTAGGGGAACTACAGGAAATGAAATATTTTGTATTATGATAGATATAATTTGTAGAATATATGACAAAGACATTAATGGAAAAAATAGCAGGAGGCATAGGATTGCCAAACATTGTAAACATGGATATTATATCCAAAATATTTCCAGAATGGATTAGCAAGAAAAGGATATAACAAGTTACAGTTATGTTAAGTGAAGCCAAAACTACCCCATTTGTAATTCTAAAACTCCAAGGTTTAATCTCATTTAAACAATACCCATTAGATGTGGGCCACAGTAAGATCACACAGAAAATAAAACACTTAGAAAATGAAGGAATATTTAAACAACATAAGACCTTTAAACATGATTCTCCTGTTTGGCCAGTTATGAAACAAAGAGACAGTGTAGGTGAACTGTAGAATATAGACAGTTAAGTGAAAAATTACCTAAAATTATAAGTAATTTACTGGATTTGGTGGAAATAATAAATTTATTAGTAGCAGAAAAGAATAAATATTATGCAGCTATAGACATGTCTGATATGTTCTTTGCCATACCCTTAGATAAGGAGTGTCAGGAATACACTTCCTTTGCTTGGAAAGGTAAACAATACATATTTTCAAGGTGGTTATCACAGAGATTTCTCAACAGTTCCACAGTCACCCACACCCCAGTAGCATCCCACATAGCAAAGTTAAAAAGTAAATCAAAAATATAGCATTATATAGATAACACATTATTAACATAAGAACACACCGAAGATTTGGCAAAGCTAGTTAACACTTTAAGAAATAAAGGATGGACAATAAATGAAGATAAAATACAAAAACCAGTCACCAGTGTAAAGTTTTTAGATATAGGATAGAGCAGTACAGGACACAAGTCACCTGACAAAAGTTTAGAAAAGATGGGTACTACACCCAAATCAAAGAATAAAAAGAAATCCCAGAAGTTACTAGGAGTTCTTGGATATTAGAAAACTCACATCCTCTTTTTGCAATGGTCATTGAGACCAATGTACAAAGTCACAATAAAAAATGAAGATTTTCATTGGGAAACAGCAAAGAAAGGCCTTGGGACAGATAAAATAGTATATTAAAACTTCTCAGAAGTTAGAAAGACCAGGAGGTCCAGACAAATTAAGAATAGTTATCATAATGAAGAATGAATATGCAATAAGGGGAATATTTAAAATGTCACCTCAAGGTGCAAATTATAAACCAAGTGTATTATATAGCCCAATAGTCCCATATTCCAGAACAAAATATAGTTCAATAGAACAAGTCATATGGGCCACCAATATGTCCACCCAATAAACTGAACCATGGATCAAAGAATGAAAATGTGTGCTTAGAACACAAATATCCAGTACAAAGACAATTAGCTTTACCCCTTTTGTTAGACAGTGTTTCCTAAAGAAACAAAACCAGGACACTAATAATCACCTCTCTATATTTATATAGATAGAAAGATATCTAACACAAGAAATAAACAGTTAACTAATCTGCAAAGCAGTACAAATGGCTTGGTGCAACTCATTTGTTTGAGACAGCTAGTACACTGGTAGTCCTTTGAGTCTTGAGGGCCACCAATTCCTCTGTAGAGCAATTCAGAGTATCTGGCCACAAGGAGCAAATAGCAAAGGAGGCCACCATTAGTCAGCAAGATGACAGAGTCCGATAGTTCCCAGCTAAAGAGATGTATATTCTAGGAGCATGGTGAAGCAGGACTTGAAAGAACCTCAACTCACAGGGAGACAGTCCATGGATTAGGTGTTCCATGGGTAGTGTAGCTTGCAGATTGAGGCACAAGACAAACAAGGAAGCAGGCTAATCTGAAGATCCAAGAGGTAGAGACCAAGACGAGTCTGGCTGAGTCATTTATAGCTCACCCCTTCAATTGATCACATATATTCATTGGCCATATTGTCACAGCAAACCTACTTGTCTTCCAAACCTACTTATCACACCTCTGAACACATGAAGAGAGTTTGTCTGGATGCCAAATAGGTCGTCAGAACCTAGGAAGAGTTCAAAATAGGAGTTCCCTATTAATGACATAGGAGAACCAGAACATCCCTGTCCAAATATCGGTAAATGGGGCCCTAAGTTTGCTCCCAAACTCAATGCTTGGTTTAAAGATGGATCCTCCATTGTGTGAAATCGGGAGATTATATGGGAGGCAGCAGCAATTGGGGTGGAGGATAGTCAACTCCTAACTGAAGAGGGTAAGACTAAATCAGCAGAACATGCCAAATGAGTAGCAATACAATTTGCCATTTTACAAAGCATAAATGAAAAAGTGTGATTCATATTTTTTCAGACTCTTGGGTGGTCTCTAATGGGATTGCCCTTTGCTCAGGAAAATGGATCATTAGAGATTTAAAAATCAATGACCAAGAGATTTGGAGTAGAGCAATATGGGAAGAATCACATGAGTTAAAGGATAAAAACACTATTGAAATCCCTCAGATGTCTGCCCATCAGAGGAAAGGAAGAGAAGCTGACAAATGTAATAATAGGTAGGTCATGCATCCAAAATTGTAGTGGTTGTGAGGGGCAAGAGATATCAATACCCCAAAGATAACCCCCCACAATTAATTAAATGTAAAGAAAGAGTGTGTAATACCAGAAAACAAATAAGTGAAACTGAAAAGAGAGAAAACTTTCTCAGTAAGAGAATCCCAGATTGATATAGTAAGCATATATGAAATTTTGGGACATGCAGGGCCACATGCAACATACAATTGGATAATAGAAAGGCATTTAAGAGTCACTTTGCATGAAGTGAAGGAAGCCATGAGGAAATGTCCAACATCCAACATGCAAAGGTAAGCTATCCAAGAGAAGAATTGTTTACGTATAGAATACATAGGCCCACTCCCATTTTTGGAAAATCAATACATTTGTGTAATCATAGATAGTAAATTCACCTCTTTAATAATGCTAAACCCTGGAAAGCACCCTGATGCACCCATGACAAAAAGATCATTAGATCCCTGGTATGCCACTTATGGATCACCAGTGAGTGTGCAATCTGATCCCATTTTAAAAATAGACTAATGTGAATGGACAATGAATTGGGATGTACAATGGACCTATCACTTAACTTATAATCCACAAGCAGCAGGCTATGTAGAAAAGATTGATGGTTTAATAAAAGAGAAATGAAAGATTCAGAAAAAAACAAGGTACATCTGTGTGATTTCTTGGCCAGAAGCATTAATACTTCCCTAATTGACCCATAGCTCCTGACAAAATGTTCACTAAACCACAGGATATTTCACAATCATTTGCAGAAATGAAACATAAGATTCTATACAAAGTGTGGATAATGAATAGAAATAATAAAAACATTATAAAGAGTGAAAATATAGCTCAAAATGACTAACAGAATGGACTGCAAATGGTGAAGGAAGCCTAAATTTAAATCTGTGGGAACAATTTTCCCAAGAGAATAATATACTTTTTTTTGCAGAGACCACCATACAGAGCTGAGTGAAGTGTTTTCAAATTTATCCCCACAGCATACTAGTGGCTTTAAACTTAGCTTGCTGGGAGCATTAAATCTCAGCATATGTGGTGCTCACTCTCCCATTAATTTACAATATGCTTGCCGAGGTGTGCTGTCTTCACCCTGGGAATCCTAATCCTAATCCTAATCGCACTTCTTTTGGCGCTGCCCTTCACTGGGCACTATACAATTTGCCACAACAGGAAGGGTGTGAACCAAACTACACCTGACTGCCTCCCAGTTACCAATTATACTATTTGCATTGTACATACCGGTCTGGCATCTTTCAACTGAAACCTCTGGATAATATTCCATTCTAGACTCATGTCCAGAGAGTCACTAATTTGTGAGCCAAGATCCCCCAGAAGAAAGCATCGACTTGGAGAATGTCAGCACCCACCTTCTCTGGGACATGGACAAATTGCTAATTCAAATTCAAAGCATAGGAAGGATTGGGAGAATGACATAGGAATTGGTAGTGCTTTGTTTGGTTACATCTACTGCTGCTCTGTGTCATAAGCTACTTGACAGCACCTAGCAATAACAACACTGGTATGATAAAGATTTGTGGAACACCAAGCCTATGTTCTCTAGTCACATGTCTAATTTGGAAATGGAATCCATTCCCATGGTTCAACTTTTAGTCAAACAATAGGAAGTGCTAGAAGGTAAACAATAACACCAGGGAGGAGGTATGCATCACTTGCTTAGAAAAATCAACAATATACGATCAAAAGGGTAGCATTTGAGTAAGGAGAAAGCTCAAAATGTATGAAGAAGAGATAAAAAAAAGAAAGAAAATAGAACCAGAATAAAGGCAATAAATGGAATGAGTTCTGTTACAAAGTGGAGATTGCAAATAATCTCACAAAGCAAAATGTGTATGAATTACTTAATGGAAAACCAGTTTTCTCTGTAAACTTTCATTAAAATCACAATAAAAGTTTTTGCTTTTTTTAAAAGAAAGTTATTATTGCTGTATTCTTGGTAGTATATCAACCTTTGATATGAAGTAGCTTTTAAAGGCTAAGTTAACATTTGGATTTTTTTCGGGGGAGGGGCATCACTGCCCTCTGGTTGGAGTGGGAGGCCAAGCCTTGCTCCTGGAGAGCTGCTGCTGGATTTGAACCGCCAAGCCAGTGGGTTGCAGTCCTGCACTCAACCAGTGCACCACCGGGGCTCAGCCCCCAGATTTGGAGTTTTATAACTCAAAATAGTTTCATATCCAGTATGCCTTTGGTAAAACTCCAAAAGCCGGTACATTCTGGAAAGAAACCAGAGTAAATTTGAAGGATTTTTTTTTTTGTGGGGGGGGAGGTAAGGGGGCATGAGAGCTGGTGGTCGTGAGAGCTACCCAGTCTTGCTGCTGCTGGATTTGAACAGCCAAGCCAGTGGGTCGCAGTCCCGCACTCAACCACTACACCACCGGGGCACAGCCCAAAATTTGGAGTTTTAAGTTCAATCAATGAATTTAATTTAATTACATGAAATACCGTTGTTTACCTTGCATTTTGAGTGATCTTCCACTCAAGAAAGATTTTATAATATCACGAATTGGCTATTTAAATCATGCAGATCTTCAAAATGCTAACACATTTATAACACATGTAAAATATTGTTAAATTACACTTGTTTTAATGTCATTAAAATTTTGTTAAGAAAAAGTGTTTGTCATGAGGAACAATCAAATTAGGCAAATAAAAATTTGCAAAAAATGTTATTTCCCTTTTAGAATAGGGATCATGGCAGTGGTGGTGGGGAGTGGAGCGGGGTCAGCATTTAGGAACTAGAGGAAAGTTGCTTGGGCTAGACCAGAGGTTGTACACTGGTACAGATAAGAACTGGAAACACAGAGAATTCAGAACAGATGATCTCTTCAGTACTAGTGCTGAGAGTGGTGATACTGGGAGGGGGGAGGGAAGGTGGGGTAGAAAGGGGGAACTGATTACATATAACCTCCTCCCTGGGGGATGGACACCAGAGAAGTGAGTGAAGGGATACACCAGACAGTGTAAGATATGACAAAATAGCAGTGGTTTATAAATTATCAAGAGTTCATTATGGATGGGGGAAAGGGGAAGGAGGGGAAAAATGAGGAGCTGATACCAAGGGCTCAAGTACAAAACAAATGTTTTGAAAATGATGATGACAACAAATGGACACGTGTGCTTTCCACAATGGATGGATGGATGGATGAATTGTGATCAAAGATGTATGAGTACCACCCCCAACCCCCCCAAAAAGATGTAAATACTGACACAAAGTACTTTTGCATATTTTGTAATTAGAGCTTTATGAGCCCCAATAAAATGATTAAAAAAAATCTTTGCTTCCCTTGACTAGAAGGATTGGCTTAGGAGCTGCAACAACATGTTCAAACATGACAATTGTGGGGGGCACTGGACTAGATTACTTCATTCTATTGTACATAGTGTCATCATGAGTTGGAACCAACTTATTGGCACCTAACAAAAACGATGTTTACTTGGAAGCCTCACAAAAATTCTACTAATGGCTTTTTTTCTTGAAGAGACATGCTCATGCTGTCAAGCTTCGAAAAAATTTTCTGTCAAATACACAAGTAGCAATAACCTTGGTTGGACTGGCAATAGTTCTTTTAAGTAAAAATGATGTTCTATGAAAAATGGTGCTTAGGAGTGTTCATTGATGTTCAATTCAAATAAGTACATAGATGCCTTTTATAGAACAGCCATCATGTTTTAGCATGCAGCTCAATTTCAATTGCCCTTAAAGCAATTCTGACTCACAGAATCTCTATATGATATAACAAACCTGCCTAATAGAATGTCCAAGGTAAATCCTTGGTACTATAGCAGTTAGGCTGCTCAGTTACTTACTGAAAGATTGGTGGCCTTAAGTCATTAGTGAGTCTCATGGAGAAAGATGGGTGAAACTGTGGCCATTTGCATCTGAAATATTGACTCTATTAGAAATTATGGAATCAATTCTACTCAGTCCAAGAGATTTTAATAGACATAATAACAATGGATTTAAATTTTATGAACAATAAGTAGATACCTATATAGATACTAAAGCTGAACATGGGTGAGAAGAAAAAAGAAATACAACATGGGCAGATTGGTTTGACAGAACATATTTCTACATGTCTTTTTATGCATTACAAATAAATCTATGATTACATATGGGGCAAAATTATGAAAACTTCTTAGCTGTAATCTAATATCTCGTTGGAATTACACACAGGCTTAGGCCCTCATGGTCAGAGTCTCAGGGGACACAGACAAATTGCATGATATGCTCCATAAAGCAACACACCAAAAAGTGTTGCTGCGATTCTGAAAACTATGTTACTGTTATTTTTAATGCCAGTGGATCACCCAAAGTGAATATGTTTCAGTATAGCTTCCAAATTAAGGACAGATAGGCAAGAAGGAATTGGCTGCACATGTTAGAGAAAGTAGCTACTGAAAATCTTATGTATAACTTAGAAATATGTTTAGATACCAAAAGCCTCCTGAATGGAAGCAGAATGTTGTGGGCGATGGTGTGGGTGGAGAGCCCCTTGGTTGGAGGCAATTGAAATGTGACTGAGAAGTAGAGTCAACCATGGTGACATGAATGGAGTAAATGCTGTGAGAGGGGAGCCTTTGGGTTCTTCGTTGAGATGAACAGTTGGAACGCAAAAGTTGGAAGCGAAGAGTAAGGAGCAGTGGTTAGAAAATATGGAGTTGGTAATAAAAATGAAGCTAGAGATCTTAGGATAGATTTTGGAAAGGTGAATGACTAATTCATAGCAAATAGTTATCTGGAACAACACAAATGGCAACTATACACATATGTTTTCCAGGTGAAATAGCAGAAATTACATTGGCTACATCTGTAGGAAGAGATGCTGGAAAAACTCAACTTGAGCATCTAAGACCAGGCCGGCACTGACTGTGTAGCAGACCACCAACTGTTTATTTGAAGCTCAATAAAATTTAAACAAATCCACAAGAATCAAAATAGGGCTTTGATTCTATCCAATTTGAATTCCAAGAATATCTCAAAATGGTTTGGACTCATTGAACACTATTGACCGCAGATCTAATAAGCTGTGGGAGGACATCAAGAACAGCATACATGATGGAAACAAATGGTTTTTGAAAAGACATGAAAGTAAGACTAGAATAACATGGATGTAGAAGAAACTTTGAAACTTGTTTTTAACCATTGAGTAATAAAAGCACATTGAAGAAATGATGAAGTGAAAGAGCAGAAAATTTCAGAGGACAGTTCAAGAAGACAAAGTAGAATACAATGAAATAGTCATAGCCAATAAGTCAGAAACCCCCCAAAAGAAGAAAATACTCAGTATAACTTCAACTGACAAAATTCAAGGGGAAAAATCAAGCTCCAAATTTCAATATTGAAAATTTCTATGGAAAAATATATATTAAGCATCAAAAAGATTAGAAAGAATACAGAGTCACTGTACCAAAAGTAACTAGTTGACATTCAACCATTTCAAGAGGTAGCATTTGATCAATAATCAATGGTGCTGAAGAAAGAAGGTCAAGCTGCACTGAAAGCATTAACCAAAAACATGGCTCCTGGAATTGATGGAATACCAATTGAAAAGTTTCAACAAAATTATGAAACAGAAGATGCACTCCTTCATCTCTGTCTGCAAATTTGGAAGGCAGTCACTTAGCTAACAGAATGGATGAGACCCACATTTGTACTCATTGCAGGGAAAAGTGACATAGAAGAATATTCAACTTATAGAACACTATCATTAATATCTGGGAGAAAACAAGGTTTTCTAATTCTGTAAAGAGTTAATCTCAGAAACATATAGTGAAATTCTGTTATAACCTATTAGTCATAATTGTTTCGATGGCAGTGCATATTTTTCTTTATCATTAACATCCTATTCAAGTGAATTTTTGCTGAAGATCATGCAACAATGGTTATATCAGTCCATTGCCAGATAATTGCCAGAGATTAAGGTCAGAATGAGAAAAGAAGGTGGAACAAGATCTATCATTACTGATGGCAGATGGGCTTTGTCTGGAAGTAGAGAATACCAGAAAAATGTTTATTTGTGTTTTATTAACTATCTTAAGACTATGTGGATCATAACAAGTTATGGATAGCTTTGACAGGAATGGGAATTCTAGAATGCTATAGTGTGCTCATGTGGAAACTGTACATGAATCAAGAGGTAGTTAGGGAAAAAAACAAGGAAATACTACATGGTTATTCAATTCATATGCTGAACAAAACATCAGATAAGATGACATATGTGAATACCAATGGAGTGTCAGGATTGGAGGGATGCTTGTAACAATCTGCTATAAGTAAGTAACACAGCCTTACTCACTTACTGAAAGTGAGGATGACTTGAAGTGCTTGCTGATGAACATTGAAGATTTTAGACTTCAGTCTCTATCATAGTTCAATAAAAAGAAGAGCAAAATCCTCACAACTGGACAGCATCAAAATAAATCTGATAACTTCAAGAAAAACAGATTAAAGTTGCCAATTATTTTGTGTTGCATGGATCCACAATCAATGCTTATGGGTGCAGTGATCAAGAGCTCTGAAAGAGTTGTATTAGGCAAGTCTGAAGCACAAGACCTCTTTAGAGTACTGGAAAGCAAAGATGTTACTTTGAGGACTAAAGTTTTCCTGTGTCTTGAGTGAAGTAAGACATGGTATTTTCAATTGTCTTATATTTACATGAAAGTTGGTTATTGAATACAGAACACTGAAGAACTGATACATTTTTATATTATGCTGCTGGTGAAGAGTATTCAAAGTAGAGTGTCATCAAATAAGAGGAAAGACCTAAACAAGATGAACTGATACACTGGCTGAATTTACGACCTCAAAACATAAGAACAAATTTGATTATGGCACAGGACAGGCCAGTATTTCATTCTGTCATACAAAATATCACTACAAATTGGATCTGATTCAACAGCATCGAATAATATCTAACAGCCTCTGACAAGACTTTAAAATTAGACAATCCCCAGGTGCAAGTGTCTGAATGTAGAAATCAAGGAATGTATAGTATGTGAAATACGAATTATCATGTAATTTCTCATCATTTATTTTTCTGGAAAATCTCTTTGTGTTTAATATAGGACAGGGCTAAAAGTAGATCCTAAATTAATATTTGTAGATTAGTTGAATGTAGCAAACAAGGATTGTTAATTGAGAGAACAATTACCCACAAGGGAGAAAAAAGACTTGTGCTTGACAGTCCAAGTAAAGTTTGTAGAATTCTAGTTTTCAAAGGTCAGGTAAGAAGTGAAGATAACAAGAATTAGTATATATTTATATATATACACGAATATATATATATTCACATTCACAAAAAACCCTTGAAATTGGTATTGTCCATTATTCACACAACATAGTTCTCCACTATTATAAATACATAAACTTCCACAAGGATTATGAAACAGAAATAATTATTGCATACTTTTTTGAGATATATAGATCTGTCACATATTTAATTCTGATAAATATTCAAAACAAGTCTCCTTTTCTCCATTTAGAGAAGAAAAGCAATACAATATTTAAAGACTCTTGTTTAATTATAGGAACCTCTAAATTTTAGAATAATCATTAAGAATTATTTGTTGTCTTATTAAAAAGTCATATATACTCTTCATTTTAATGTCAAATAAGCTGATGAACAATTTACCAATTAAATGTATGAAATGTTACTTTGCAAATAGTAAATAGCAATACCATGTTTTGCTTTAATAATTCAAATATCCTTCACAAAAAGAAATATTTGGAGGGCTGATCCCGATGGTATAGTGATTGAGTGCGGGACTGCGGCCCACGGGCTTGGTGGTTTAAATCCAGCAGCGGCTTTCCAGGAGCAAGGCTGGGTCGCTCCAAGGACGACCAGAGGATAGTGTTGCCCCTCACCCAGCCCGCAAAAAGAAAGATTTGGAAGAAAAAACATTTTCAACACTTTTTCGTATGAGGTGTGTGTTTGGATCAGATGATTGTGAGTGTTGCTTAGTGAGGCAATGATGTCACTGGCTGCTTGTTGCTAACTCTATTTATCATAGAACTATGATAAATGCAAACTCCTGGTATCAAAGTGCCCATTGCATTCGTGAAACCTATACCTCTAGGCAACAGATTTATAGTTGCGGCACGGAATGCTCTAATGCTACAACTATTTTACTTTGACATTCTTTTGAATGATGTACTTTGCAAAATGACGGGGATGGTTGCCATCTTCAGAGCGGATTCTACATCTGAGACAAAACTCTTTTGTGTTTCAGGGATTAGGATCCAAATACTAGCAGGCGTTGTTCGAATTTGAAACCCAATCCTCCACTGGTGCTTAGTTTCATTTTTCATTGTAGGTGCAATCAGGCCATTAATTTAATCTTCTTGTGGGAAAGACACCGTCAGGCAGAACTAGAGATAGTTGTAGATAGCATTACGTATATCTCGGACTATAAGAATTTCCTTTGGAATTTTATATACATACATTTGGGAAACTAGAAGGCTGAAGTGTGCGAACACTGTTCTGTGGGCAGAATGCATTTGTTTTTAAACCAATGCCTTTTTACACACCCATTACAATGTGGTTGGACATTGTGAAGATGTGTGGCTGAAGAACACATTGTTCCTCTGGGAAGTTCATGCATGTCACTGCATGGTATAGGACAAGATGTAAGTTAGTGAATATTGCTGCATTTTGATACATAAGAGAACAACAAATTGATTTAGAATAGAAGAAAATGGCTGAGGATGAAAAAGCATGTTCTGCGTTCAGCTATTAATACAAGTATAGTATAGGGTTGCTATCTTTTATTCACATATCCCTTTTATTTCTCAAGGGGATTCATGTGAACCTCATGTGTTTTCCAGAGTAAATGCTCTGGGTGCTTGGTAATGCACTTTCAACAAATGATGCTATTATGGCCTATGAACTTGAAATCTCAGCGTTAATATGCTGAAATCAGCCCAGTGGCAGTGAGCTTTTGGTATATTAGCAGGATCACAGGTGATTTTTTCCCCATCTCACCAAGTATACCTCAGTCATTTGATTCCTTTAATATCTTTCTACCTATGTTCCTGGTGAAATAGACAGTTTATTCCCTGAGGTCTCTGACTTTTCAGTGGTTGATGACATATTAAAGGCCAGATCATATGCGTTTCCAATGTTTAGGCATCTACTATTTTTTTTTAAAAAACATTTTATTGACATAAAATTTACATACCATATCCCAAATAGTTCGATCATATTAAAAAAATAGAGCGATTATCTCCACAATCTTTTTAGGACATTTTCTTCTTTCTTGTACTCACTTTTGTTAACTCATTTCACTCGAGCTTAGCCAAAAGGCCAAGAAGCGATGTGTTAACTCGTGTCAAGACAGAAAATATGTCCCAAGTGAAAAGAAATTAGAAAATATTAAAAACTCAAGGAAATATAAAAAGGATCAAAACCAAAAAACTCAAATTCAATGCAATGGAATTGAAAGGGAGATCAAGTGATAAGATCTCACAATTTATCCTAACTCCATCTGATGTCATCCATCCTACAAGGCTCTCTGATGGTGAGGATTCCATATTCTTTGTCCAAATCAGAGGGAATTCACTACATGCTTCATCCATAAATGCAAGTGGATTTTGGGTTTTCACTGTAATTCATAGTTTCTACAAAAGGGGTTGCTCAGATTTGAAGCTCTAGTACCATACCCTCCACCAAATTTGAATTGTATTATTTATAAGACTATTACTTTGTTGGAGAGGTGGAGACATGAGAAATTTAAGCTATTACTTTCCTTCTTTTAGAGGAAGATAGAAAAAATATTAATAATGTTTGACCCAGGGCATCCTATGATCTATGTTAATCAGTTCTTGTAAAAGAATAATGGCAAAAATAGTTATAGATAACTATAATTGATTACTAATGTTAGCATTCAACTTTGGCCACCCCATTTCCTGTAGTATCAATTGTCGATAGTATGGCCATGAATGGGTGCATGTAGTTTTTATTTCTAGGATAAGTTCAACTGGAGAAATATTTAATTGAGGTTTGGTAGACTGTCTTTAAATAGAGCTCTCAAGACATGGAATGCAGTACAGATAAACCCCTCAGGAACAAAAATGGACACAGTGACATCATGAGGGTAGTGGGGAGATTTGGGAGAAAGGGAAAGTCCATTGCAATGATGGACATGTAACACATCCACCACCCCAGGGGCTCAACAACAGAAACATGGATAAAGGTAAACAACCAAGGGTGTAAGATATGAAAATTATATATATATATATATATATATATATATATATATATAATTCATTGAGGGCTCACAAGGGTGGGAGCGTTGGGAGAGGAGCTGATGCTAAGGGCTCAACTAGAAATAAAATGTTTTGAAATGATGGCAACATATGTCCAAATGAGCTAGTGTATTAGTCCGGGTAAACTTGAGGAACAAATTTCATAGGCATGCATATGGATATAAGGAAAAGGTTTATATACAAGAGGAATAGGACATTGAGCCCAGTCCAGTTCAAAGTCATAAGTCTGATATTAACCCATATGTCCGAAATCAGTTTATAAAGTTTTTTTTCTGACTCATGAAGTCACACGTCAGTGGGTGCAGAATCCCAGCGCTGGCAGGTGTTTCCATGTGGCCGCCCCAGCTTCAGAGGTCTGACTCATCAGGGCAAAGCCATGTGGTCTCTCCGCCGGCTCCTCCAGCTTCTCGGATGCTGCCATCTTGTCTTGTCCATGACTCATCGTCTCTGAGATTAACTACCAACGACTGGAGAAGCTACCTTCTCATCTTCACAAATGAAATATCGCGAGTTTTCCCAGAAGTCTCATGAGAAAGCCATGTCCTCATAGAGACCTCATTGGGTACTCAATGGCTATCTCTCGATTAACAGGCTAGACACCACCTCTGCATATCAATCATAAAATTAACATAAGCACATGACTTCCACAGCTAGATACAATTGATGTATGCATTGTTTAAAGAGCCCCCAATAAAATGATTTTTTTAAAAGACCCCTAATAGCACAATGATTAATGCTTGACTGCTAATCAAAAGTTTGATGGTCCATGTCCACCAGTCATTCCTTTGAGAAAGATGTGGCAGACTACTTCTGTAAAGATTACAGCTTTAGAAACCCTATAATATAGGTTTATTCTGTCCTGCAGGGTCTTTCAGTTTATGACAATGAGATTTCTTTAGGCTGCATTGATTAATTTCATAGTCACTGTGTGGATATTTGGTGAATTAATCTTCCATTATTGGAATGCCTTTCAGAAATATTGTTGTGGTTTCATCTTTGCCACACTTATATATTAGTAGCTTTATAGCCTGTTCCATAAAAAAGCTCTGTAAATTGAAGCAGTGTTAGATGCTGACAAGTCAGCATTGATTCCTTATGTATAACAGAACTGACCTGTGCCTGGTTTGTTACCATGATCACAGCCATTGCTATTTTTGAGTCGATTAGTGTAGGCACTTGCTACTTGACCTCACTGAGGGTTTCCCTTCTTGTTTATGATCTTCTACTAAGCATGGCACCTTTTTCAAACAATTTGTCCATCCAAAGTAACTCACCAATCTGTCCTGTAAAGGTTTCTGGTAGTCAGTGCAACAACCGAACCTATGATCTCTTGGATCTTCTGTTTTCATTGTTCAACTTGTACATGACACAATGAAATAATTTAAAATACTGGGAAAGGTGCCCAAGTATTAAAAGTGAAATTTTGCTATCTAATATTTGAAGTAATATTTTGCAGCGGGTTTGTCCAATGAATTACACAGTTTGGCTTCTTCTGTGCTGCTTTCGTAGATCTTGATTGCCGGACAGAGAAGAATGCTTCTTGTCCCAGAAAACTTCAATTTCTTCAACATTTATCATGATGTTGTTTATGGATATATTTATGAGTATGTTACTTTTCTTTAAATTCTGGTGCAATCTATATCAAAAGCTGTAATCTTTTACCTTCATTAATAAGCTCTTCAAGTCCTCTTCGCTTCAGAAAGTGAGACTATGCCATCTGCATTACTTTATTAATGGATAATTAATGAGAAATCTTCCATTCCTGATGTTGTGTTTTTCTTAATTATTAGTTCAACGCAATAATTAAGTTCAACACAATGCCTTTTCTCATTTTCTTTTATATTTCTCTTTGTATATGTATTAATATTTCATTATACAGAGAGAGAACTATTACCTCCAATAGAAAGCAGGTTTGTGAGATAACTGTATTCTTGAATTCAGGATTTATGAATTCTTAGATTAACTTTATAGCAACTTTGGTACTCTCTATATTTTTATTTGATTGCAGAAAAATTCTATAGCCATCTGATGTATGATCTTTATATAAAATACTGCATTATTATGCACTTATGAAATGGCAACACCAAAACATTATGAGTTAGTAAAAACAAAATTGAAAGTAACATTTTTTCAATGGACTTCATAAATTCATGTGAGGAAATCTCAAAATATTTAATATTTTAAGATAGTTTGTTGTTATTTGTTTTCATTGAGTCAATTCCCACTCATAAAAATCCTATATGTTCAGAGTAGAATTGTTCCATACGATTTTTAAGACTGACTTTTTTGAAGCAGCAGATCATGCCTGCCTTTCGGGAAACCTCTGGCGACCATTTCTACGCAATAGTTAAATGCTTAATACTTTGTGCTACTTAGAGACTTAATAGACTATTTTTTTTACCAACTGTGATAAGTATAAGCAATTCCAAAGGGAGCTATAAAGGGCCAGATGTATTAGTTGATCTTTTAGGTACAATTGCTTTAAATAAGAATATATATGAGTTACTTTTGCTTATTCTACCCTGTATAAACAAAATATCACTGTGGCAATCACCTTATCTGGCATCAATTTAAGATTAAGAGTGTAGGGGTGGAATCTAGCCTGTCAATCTTGTGCTAGTCAATGAGACCTCTGTGTGGGCATGGCCTTCTCCTGAGACTTCTGGGAAGTGTAACTTCTTGTTGGAGGAGGTGACACTATCTTTCTTGTTCACTTCCTTGGAGGCTTTCTACTGATAACCCTCATTGCCTGAGAGACTGAAAAGGCTGGTTCCCGGCAAGACATCCCTGAGGAGAAGCCCCATGAACCCACCCTGATGCAGCCAGAAACCTGGACCTGGAGAAGCAATGTGGAGACTCCTGCCAGCGCTGAGATGCTTAAGCACTCCTGGATCCACTTTCTACCCACTGGTTTGTGATCATTCTGCATTTGGCATCATTACATGTTTTTGTGAGTCTGAAGAGGACTTCGTAGATTGCTGTCAGACATATGAGCCAATATTGGACTTATGCACTTGATCTGAACTGGGCTGGGATGTTTTCTTCATGTAGAGCTACCCTTTTTATAAAACTCTCTCTTATATATATATGCATGCTGATGAATTGTTTCTCTAGTCTACCCAGACTTGCACAATCACTGAACTGTTTTATAGTTTAAGGGTAGTCATTTTTAAGTACACTACCTTGACAATATGATACTGGAAGCTATAATACTAGTATTCTTAACACTAGCAGGGTTATCTAAGGAGGGGATGGTTCCAATGGTACTTTCAGATTACCTAACTCGTCTGAATGAAAAAGAAAAGTTGACAATTACAAAAATTTGGTCAGTGAAAACCTGTGAATCACAAGAGGACATTGTCTGGCTTTCTTGCATTGGCCTTGCTATTAGGAGGGGTAAATTATTAGAGGAGGCATCACATGTGATGCCAATGAGGGCTGGGGGACTCTTTTGTGATGGATTGGTGTAATAGCCACAATGAGTGTGAGTGAAAATGCTAAATCTACTAAACAAGATTATAATCCTTTAAAGCAGCAGTTCTCAACCTGCAACTCCTTTGGGGGTAGAAGGAATCTTTAATAGCAAAGCTGATGAACTTAAGACATACAGACTTGACCCTAGTGGCAAGTACCACAAACAAAATGTAGCAGGTGTTGAAGTTTCATATTTGGTGGAACTCAGAATCCCCAGAGACAGCACAAGATGAATTCAATGAACTTATCAAAAGTGCTGCAGTGAAAACTGATTTCTCTATAGTGACAAAATTTCGGGTCAATTATTTGCAGTCATATCCTGTTCTGTCTGAGTCTGTTGTGCCTTCTTCTTCCATTTCCAACAGCATATTTTTGTGAAATAAGGTTTTACAACTTGTTGGTTATCAAGTCTAAATACGTAAATAGACTTGTTGTGGAAGATGGTCTTCATTGTGCTCTTGCAAAGACTGCCCTGATAATTTCTGTTGTGGTGCAAAAGAAATTATCTTAGCCTTCACACTGATATTGGCTTTTAATACAGGCAGTCACAAAATGTAGGCATATAGTTTATCATTGTTATAGTAAGACTGTTACATATGTTTTACAATGCTTCTGGACAAAATTTCATTTATTTGTAATTAGAAATAAATATTTCACAATATATAATTACATAATGCTTTGTGATTAATCACTGTGCTTTAATTATGTTCTGTTTGTAACAATGAAATACCTCCTCCATAACAGATATTTACATTATGATTTATAAAAGTAGCAAATTTACAGTTTTGAAGTAGCAAAGGAAATAATTTTATGAGTGTGGGTCACAAAAAATGAGGAACTGTTTCAAAAAGTCATGGAATCAGGAAGGTTAAAAATGACTGAGTTGAAGTAAAGTGAACCAAAGACCCCGTAGCATAGTTTGTAACATGATCACTTCAGTAAATGTAGTCCTATTAAGTAAAATTAGCCAGTAGAAGTAAAGTTCAGAAAAGAGTGCAGATAGATCACTTCCACTATTTTCAAGGCTACAACTGAGAAACAATGACAGATCTAGCAATTTAAATTCAATGTTACACCTGAAAAACTTAAGCAATATATTTTAACATCTTTCTCTTATGCAATCTTCCTTCCATAATTTACTTAATCTTTGTTTGCTTTGGTCTTTAAATTTTGGCTTTAGTCTCTCAAGCTATTTGGACCAATAGAGTTATCATGACTCTATCAGGCTTTGTAATATGCAGTGTTGTGGACTTGTTAAGATATTTAACCAAAAAATTTAAAAGCATATTGGATATACAAAAAGGACTATTATCCTGAACTTGTATATCATCAAATAGAATGAAGATTTATTGAAGATTTATGGGGCTCATAAATTAAAGCTAGTCTAAATCCAAAATTAGCAATTGGCCCCTAAATAAATTGGACTTCTTTAGATTTTTTATGTGAAACTTTTGAGCATTTTTACAATGTCTTCTGCATTTAAGTAGCTGCTTCAAAAGATTTTAGTGTTATTTAATCCAGTCAAATCTAGAGCAAAATATACACTTGAAAGCTACAACAATCACCCAATGAGGTTTGTCTTTTTAAAAACACCAGCAAAGAGTCCCATAGTTTTCTGAGGTGAGTTGTTATGCTATAGCAGTTCAAGGCCATTGTTAGTGAGTATTGCATTCTCTGAGCAAGATCCATAGTAGAAATACCAAGAAGGGCAAACCAATACAGATGAAAGAACAGACAATATGCAGATTTGCCTTATTAAAAAATGAAACATATCCAGATTAAACCAATGAGTCATTCTAAATTTACAGAAATTAAAAAATACTTAAGAATGCACTGCTGCCTTTAAGAGTTAGGATAGTAGAGGCACTCCATAAATATACCAACCTAGATTCAGAAACAACTGAGGGGAAATAGTTTTAGGCATTTGCTTTTAATGCATTGGGACCAAAAAGTGACCCAATTGAGCTCCTTCTGGTGACCTTCTTGGTGTACAACAACCAAGACTTGGAGGAAGGAGAGAAAGAATGCCAAGATCAGGAGTACACAGTGGATGAGATAAAGATTCCCAACAAAATTGTTGATGGATAGCTCTTGCTCTCTAAAGCATGAGGTGAATTGTCACACAGTGAAAAAAAATATGCCCCCCATATCCTTAACCTTTTTCTTACCAAAAGTGGTTTTAAATTTCCTCAAACTTCTTATTAAACCCCTGTAAGTGTACTGTGTCATTCAATAAAATCTATCAAGATCCCCCTCCCTAAAAGTCACCATAACTTCTGAACTGACATCTCTGCTTTGAATTTAACTGGCCTAACAGACCTTTTCTGAAGACATAGCTTTGATTTAACTTTGTTCACTGGATTGTATTGTATTGTATAAACCCAAGATTTGTCTTCAGTTACTATTTGTCCCATAAATCTTTATTACTTTTTATTTTGTGTAACACATTGATGGATAGATGAATTCTTAGCTAGCTGATCTCTAGCATTTATTCAACTAAAACCTTGTACCTTATTTTTGTCCATTCGCTACTATTTCTGTCCTGTCTTAGAAGAATTGTTCCTTCTAAGCCCAAAGACTATATGTGCCTTTGAATTCTTGATTATTTTATATAAATAAATATACATAACATAAACAGATGAGTGCTTGGGTGGTGGTAATGGGTAAAAAGTTAAGGTGGCTACTAACAGAAATGTCGAAGTATGTCCAGAGGTACCTTGAAAGAAAGGCATGCTGAAGTACTTCTGAAAAACAAAAACAAAAAAATCAATAGTTTAAAAAGCCTTGAATCAGTTTGACTCTGATGCACATAGGATTGTGCATCAATAGAAAATGGTTTAAGTAAAGAAAAATGGGTGAACATATTGTTCTATTTTCATGCCATGAGATAGTAGGGTTTTTTTTTTTAGCATAACTCATTCACTTTCCACCCATCCCTTCAAAACTGAGTTTTATCAAACATTTTATTACAGCATTCCTGCTACTATGATTCTAAATCATTGTCTCATCCTTGTTCCATGTAAGAATAGTCCCAGCATGGGATCTGGCACTCATGATGTTCCATCACTCATCCCTCCACAGACTCTGAAAAACCTCAAGCTAGAAAGGCTAGAAGAAGTGGCTGTCTATATTGTAGAGGATCCCCAAACCTCCTGAAAAATCTATCTCAATTACCATTTTTTGAAAAAAAAAAAAACCAGCATGCCTCTCTTGCCCAGCATTTTGCTCAGCTGATCTTCCTCCATGCAACATCTTTGTTTCTGTGAAGGAATAGGGATAGGAAAGGATGGCGATTTGAAGATATTGAAGAGGTGAAGTAAAAACAGACAAACCAGGACATACTGTCAGCCATCCAGACAGGTGACTTTGAACAATGTTCCCAAGGACATATTCACAAATTTGGAGTAAAAGCAAACCAAAAAAATATTTGTATCTTATAAAGAATATATGGGGAACTCAAACAATTTCTTCTTTAACTGTCAGATTAACACAATTGGAACTAAAATGTAAACTCAATAGGCTTACACTCTGAATTTGGATTGAACTGTGTGAGCGTAAAATAGGTTGGATGAATTGAAGTTTCTTTCATTTTAGGAACCCTTGTAGCTAGTGGGAGGAGCCCACGATGCATTACATTTTGGGCTGCTAACCGCGAAGCTGGCAGTCCAAAACCACAGCAGCGCCCGGCAAAGATCTGGCTTCCTACCCCCATAATGATCTACAGTTGAGTCACAATTGGTTTAGTGCAAGTGAGTGCTTTTGAGTAGTTCCATTCGCATTAGCCTGCAGCATTTAAAACATAACCATTTTGTGAACAAGCAAAAGCTCACACATAAAAATTTCTAGAAGAGTCTTTAATTTCATGTTGGAGGCATTATTTCCAACGGCCAACTAGCCTAAAAGTTGGTGATCTACATTCACCTGTTGGGGTCACAATAGAAAAGCCAGGAAATCTGTGACATCCTATGATTCCATGGGTCGAAATGAACTCAACAGCAACACATTTTATCTTTCTTTAGGTAGTGCTGCTTGGAGCACCTTGTGCTGGTCTAGTACTCAACTGAGTAGGCGATGAGATTAATACTTAAGGCATTTGTGTAGAGTCCCAACTGAATCATTGCTTGTCCTTAGAGTAGGTCACAAAATAAGTTTTATTTTGTCTTTTGGGATTTTAAAAAATGTTCTTATTTTATTTTCCAGAGTCCTGCAGCAAGAATTCTTCTTCAATTGAACTTTTAAAAGGATTCCTGGCAGGATCAATTTAAAAATAATGTAAGTTCTACTCTTGAAAACCAGTATGAAATTGAGTCATCTATAAAAATGATCTTGTCATAACATTTTAGCCATGTAAAGTACTGAAGTAAAAATATGTCTCTCATTGTGTGCCATTCTGAAATTATTTTCAAAAGGGAATCTTATTGTGTTCCTAATTTAGTTGCCTTTTCTTTAAGCATAGTTTCCTCTAACAATGGCACACACAAATATATTATACTACTCTTCAATACTGAAATCTTTTCTCAATGTTGGTTCCTATCTTTTGAGTCCTACATAAAATATTCTGTGTGTACACTGGCTAATATTATATATACTCATGTGTATATATGTGTGCACACATATATAAAGAGAAGGGGAATGATGATATGATGATGATGATGATAATGAGGACAGTTCTACTATTTGCATATATTTTTCTTTAGTTAATTTTTTACTGGGGATTCTTAAAACTCTTTAAGAAATACATATGTCCATTATATCAAGCACATTTTTTGCATATGTTGCCATAATTCTTTTCAAAACATTTTCTTTTCACTTGAGCCCTTAGTATCAGTACCTCTTCCCCAACTCCATCTCTCATGAACCCTTGATATATTATAGATTATTATTGTTTTCATATCTTACACCACCAACTGTTTCACTTCACCCTTGATTCTGTTGTTTGTCACCCTGGGAGTAAGGGGCAAGGGTTATACATCGATCATTTAGTTCAGTTTCCCCTTTCTCCCTTACTCTCTTGGTATTGTTTCTCTCATTACTGTTTTTTGGGGGATTATCTGATCTGAGTTCTTTGTGTTGAATGCTCTTATCTGTACCAATTTACACACTCAGGTATTAAGAAGTTAGGACTGGGGTCCTGGTGGGGGTGAGGGGGAAGAGATCACTAAAGAACTAGAGGAATGTTGTATCTTTTGGGCTATATTATACCTTGACTGGCTTATCCCTTCCTTGTGACCCTTCTGTGAGGGGGTGTCCAATTGTCTACAGATGAGCTAGAGGTCTCCACTCTGGTCCCCTCATTCACATTGAGATGATTGTTTGTTTGGGGTCTTCTGATGCCTAATACCTGACTTTGTCAACACACAAGCTAGTGTGCTTCTTACATGTGGGCTTTATTTGCTTCCCCGCTAGATAACCACATGTTTATCTGCAAGCCTTTAATATCCCATATGTTATATCTTTTTTTCTTTTTATAATAATTGGGCACCATTATATTTCTTCATCACATTTGCATATGTACTCATTCTGTCTTCGGCAATGGTGTCGGCAATGGTGTCAAGAAAGTGAGCATCACAGAACACCAGATTATTAGAACAAAGTGTTCTTGCACTGTGGGCATACTTGAATAGAGGCCCAATGTCCACCTGACACCTTAACATTTAACATATTAATATGGGTACATAGACCTATATCCCTATCATTGTGTACAAATATATTTATATATGAATGTGCCTGTATTTATACTTCTGTAAGTGTCTTTTGCCTCCCAGTACTTTCCTCTGTTTCCTTTAACTTTCTTCTTGTTCCACTATCATGCTCGACTTTCATTTGGCTCTCCATAATGATCAAGCCCCACCAGGCATTCTATGCCCTCCTCACTATTGCTGACATGAAGCAGCAAACTAACAGAGAGGTTGGTGTGCCAGGCCCAATCCCACCTATGTGGACCCCTTCTCCAGATGAATGCATTGCAGAGGACAACACTGAAGATACAACCCAGGGAGAAGAGTGGATTTGCTCAGATCATGGCGAGCAGACGAAGAGGAAAGGAGGGGGGTGGGGAAGGAGAGAGAGAGAGAGAGAGAGAGAGAGAAACTCAACCTGGTCCACCAAGCCCTGCAGATAACTTTCCTGCTCAGGAACCAGTGCTCAGAATAACCAGTGCACAGAGGACTAGACAGCCTGTCCATGAGACCTGGCACCTCACACTGATGAAATGTGCAAAAGGGGGACACCACTGGAAACAGAGTGTGGGAATTGTGCCTCTCACTGCTATATACCGTAGGGCAAAGCACGAAGGGAAGGCAACAGAGCAACAAGGGATACAACATATTGAAGCCCCTAGAAACCCAAAAAATAAACTTCAGGGGCAAGGCTTGGCACTTTATAAGAATCACTTGGAAAACTTTTATAATTGTCAACAAACAGACCTGGAACTACTTACATCTTTGTTTTCTTTCTCTTTTTTTCCTCTCTCTTAATATAAGATAGACAAAATAAATAATCCCAAGGAGAAACCAATGGGACTGATGCTTCCAGGGGGAGATATGGAAGAGGGAAAGATGGGGGAAAGGAAGAGGGGAATCAATAATCCCAGAGAAAAAAGAAAAACAACTGATGTATTTTTGTTTAAATCATAGTATCAAAGGTCTTCACTATGTTGTTGTCAGGTCCCTGTTAAGTTGATTCTGAATCATGACAAGTCCATGTTACAGAGTAGCGCTACTAAAGAGTTTCTTCTTCTTCTTCTTTTTAAAGGACTTGCATTGTAAAGGAATTTGCATTTAAGGGTCTCTGCTTTGCATTAAGCAGTTCAAAGCACTCAATATTTCCTCATGCATCTATTCATATTTTAACAGAGTTTTGATAATACTTCAAAACCAAAGGAATATGATACATTTCTTTGAAGAATTATGAATTAGGATATAAATCTTTTCTTTTTTCTTTTTTTTTTTTGGCATCACTGTCCTCAGGTGGTGGGAGTAGGAGGCCCAGCCTAGGAGACTCTGCTTCCGTGGAGCAGGAATTGAACCTCCATCCCAGTGGGCCACAGTGCCATGCACAACCACCGGGGCTCAGCCCCAAGGATATAAATCTTAGTGTCAAGTTTGAAAGTGTTTTTATTAATTTACAAACTAGTAAATTTCTCAGTTAAAAATACTAGCATTTATTAAATAATAAAAGTGTGCTATATACCATATATAATATGTAGAAAGTTTGATAGATAATTTTATTCAATCAAAGGATAATAGCATAATGAATGGGGAAAATGGACATTACATAATAATTAAAGGAATAATAGAGCAAGAAAACATACCATAAAAACATCCGTCTCTAATGAACTATCCTCAAATTACATCCATCAAACCCTGACACAGTTAAAATGGAAACATGCAGCTTGGAAATGATAATAGACTTCGGTTAGCACTCTCAAGGAAAGTCATATCTTCAGGAAAGAAATTCAGTAAGGAAACAGAAGACCTAACAGCTCAATCAACAATTTTTATATCCATGACAGATGCACAGAAAGAACTCCACCTAACAACTAAACAGCGCACAGTCTTCTCCAGTGCAGATGGTATATATCCTAGAATAAACCATATAGAACCCCAAACAAACTGACTACCATTGGGTCACTCCTGGGCAAAAATGCCCCTGTGGGTTTCTAAGACTGCCACTCTATGGAAGTAGAAAGCTTCATCTTTCTGCCAAGGAGCTGCTAGCAGTTTCAGACCGTCAGTCTTGTGGTGAGCAGGCAAATGCATAACCACTACATGATGAGGGAACAAAACCCCCAAATGATATCATGGCAAATGAGGTGGAGTGCAGACTGGGCACCCAAAGCCCATCTGTAGGTAGCAGGACATCCCCTTACAGAAGGGTCGCGGGGAGAAGATGAACCAGTCAGGGTGCAGTGTAGCAACAATGAAATATGCAAATTTCCTCTAGTTCTTCAATGCTTCCTCTCCCCCACTGTCATGATCCCAATTCTACCTTGCAAATCCGGCTAGAGCACAGGATGTACGCTGATACAGACAGGATTCCAGGACAGACAATCTCTTTAGGAACAGTGGTGAGAGTGCCGATACTAGGAAGGTGGAGGGATGGTGGAGTAGAAAGGGGAACCTGATTTTAAGTATCTACATATAACCACCTCCCTGGGGTATGAAAAACAAGGAAGTGGGTGAAGGGAGACACCAGATAATGTAAAACATGACAAAATAATAAAATTTATAAATTATCAAGGGTTCGTGAAGGAGAGAGGAGCAGAGAGGGAAGGATAAAATGAAGAGCTGATACCAAGAGCTTAAGTGAAAGCAAATGTTTTGAGAATGATGAGAGCAACAAATGTGCAAATTTACTTGACATACAATGGATGGATTTATGGACTGTGGTGAGTTGCATGTGCTGCCAATAAAAAGACTTTTTAAAATTCCAAAGATTAAGATGATAGAATTCATCTTCTTAGACTACAAGGCTATAAGACTAGAAGTCAATAATAGAATATAAACATAAAGCTGAATACATAGGTAAAAGAGAAAATAAGGGAAGAAATTAAGAAATTCCTTTAAAAAACAAAAATGATAGTACAGCATACCAAAAACCTTTGTTACAAAGAAAAAGTAAAAATCCAAAAACAACTTACAGCAAACAACATAAATTTCAAACAAAAAAAGAGGAGAAATACAATACCAGCATCTTAACAGAACACCTCTGACAACTACAAAAATAGCACAAGAAGAAAAAAGATAGCGCAAGATAAACCTTCAGCATAGTGGAGAAGAGCTTAGAGAAGAAAGAAATGAATTGGAAAAGAGGAAACCATTGAAAGTCAAACAAATAAGTTTGCTCTTTAAAAGGATTTAAAAAATTAAAAAAACACACTGGCAAACTTAGCAAAGGAAAAGAAAGAGAAGATGCAAATATCAAGAATTAGAAATGGAAAGGAAGACATTGCAATTGATCCAAATGAAATAAAAACAATAATTACACATTATTACAAATGATAACATTCCAACATATTTAAAAAAAATTTTTTTGGGGGGGCATCACTACCCTGTGGTGGGAGTGGGAGGCCCAGCTTTCCTCCTGGAGGGCTGCTGCTGGATTTGAACTGCCAAGCCAGTGGCCCGCTGTCCCGCACTAAACCACTATACCACCAGGACTCAGCCCAATTCCAACATATTTAAAATGGGGAGAAAATGCACAAATAACAAGAAATACACCATCTACTCAAATTAATGCATTTGAATATAGAAAACCTCAACAGAAAAAATAATTTACAAAGGGAAAGAGAATTTATCAAGAAATCTCCAGGCAAGAAAAGCCCAGGACTAGATAATTTTACCAGGGAATTCTGCTAAGCATTGAAAGAAGAGCTGTCACCAATTTTACAAAGACAATTCTAGAATATAGAAAGGAGCAGCAAGCATCTAAACTCATTCTAAGAAACCTAGCTATGAGACCAAAACCGGAAAAATACCTCAAAAAGACAGAAAACTAGTGGCTATTCTCCCTCATGAACATAGATGCAAAAATTCTCAACAAAATTCTGATCAATAGACCCCAACATGCCTGCCTTTGTCTTGAATCTAACATGCCTGCCTTTGTCTTGGTGCGTATCCTTATACTAAAGGTTACATACAATATCTGACCTTTTGTGATCCACTAACTTAATGCTATTGACTATGTAAAGGCAGTGAAATATGTGCATCCTAACAAACTGTGACATAACAAAACCATGAGAAGAATGGGCGTTCCAGAATTCTTCATTATGCCCATGCAGAACTTGTATGTGGATCAAGAGTCAGCTGTGAAAATGGAACAAGAAAATACTGCCTTTTAATTCTGGAAAAATGTGCACTAGAGTATCCTCACTATACTTATTGAATTTGTATGTTGAACAAATAATCCAAGAAGCTGAATTATATGAAGTATGTGGCATCAGGATTGGAGTAACCTGAAGTAGGCCGATGATGTTGGTTTGCTTGTTGAAAGCAGGGAGGATCCCAAGCACTTACTGATGAAGACCTAGGAATGCAGCCTTCAATATGCATTACAACTCAGTATGAAGAAGAACACATTCCTCACAACTGAACCAATTGTAACATCATGATTAATGAAGATAAGGTTGAAGACAAGGATTTGGTATTGCTTGCATCCACAATCAATGCTTATGAAAGCTGCAGGCAAGAGATGTAAAGAGGAGCTTATTATGTAAATCATCTGCACAAGACCTCTTTAGAGTCCTGAAAAGCAAAGATATTATCTTGAGGACTAAAATATGCCTGACTAAAGTGATGCTATTTTCAACAACATAATATGCATATAAAATGTGGACATTGAATGAGGAAGGCAAATGAAGAATCAATACTTTTGAGTTGTGGTGCTGGGGGAGAATGTTGAATACCATGGCCTGTTAAAAGACCAACCAATCTGTCTTGGAGGAAGAGCAGCCAGAACACTTTTTGGAGGCAAGCACAGGGAGATTTCATATTACATATTTTGGACATGTTGTCAGACTAGATCACTCTCTGGAAAAGAACATCATGCTTGTTAGAAAGGTGATGGTGGCGAGGAAGACCCTCAAGGAAGGTGCAACAATGGATAATTGGTGCAGGACCAGAGCAGGGTCCTGTTTGGGTTTGCTGTGGATCATAATTGGCTGTATTGCACCTAACAACAACTTGCTCAGCATAAAGCATTTCAGGTCCACCCATGTCCTGAGATCCTTTGGAGTTTCTTGTATTCCATTGTATGTATGTACCAGACTTTCCTAATCCATTGCTCTTTTCCCGGTACCTGTTCTCATGTCCTGTAATCTGATACCGTCTCCCGAACAAAAAGGTACTCTATGTGTCTAAATACTCATAATCCGTATATTTTTATCTTAACAGCTATTTCCGTAAAAGGCGCCTCACCCTCTAGAAATTAGTTTCTCATGTAACTCAAATCAATAGACAATCTTACAGAAGTGCTCAGTGAACTGGAGTGGAAATTCAAATCCAGGGCTGTTACTAGGTGACTTCTAGTTGGTTCTGACCCATCATGAACACATGAAGAACAGAACCAAGCACAACTTCACAATTTTACCTGTGCTGGAGCCCATTATTGAGGCTGCTGTCAATCAATCTCGCTGAAGGCCTACCTTTTTTCACTGCCCCTGTATTTTAACAGAGCACTCATCATAGGTGGCATTCTCTGCTAAGAGTGTCTCTCTCTCTCTCTCTCTCTCTCTCCCTCCCTCTCTTTCTCTAAAATCACTTTATTGTGGGCTCACACAATTCTTATCACAATCAATACATACATCTATTGTATATAAACCACATTTGTATGTTTGCTGCTATCACCATCCTCAAAACATTATCCTACTTAAGCCCTTGCTATCAGCTCCTTATATGTCCCCTTCCTCCCCTCTCCCCCTCGCTCATGAATCCATGGTAGTTTACAAATTATCATTATTTTGTCATATTTTACAATGTCTCATGTGTCCCTTCACCCACTTCCCTGTTGTCATACCCCAGGGAGAAGGTTATATGTAGGTCCCTACCATTGGTTCCCCCTTTCTACTCCACCTTCACTCCACCCTCCTGGTATCAACACTCCTTTCTAATTCAGTGTTTCTTCTTTGGTCTTCCTTTATTTAAGGGCCTACTTTCACATGCATATGAAAACACCGAAAATAACATAGCTTGAGTCAGTCTTAATTTAATCCTCAAATCTAAAGAGGTCTTCTGCATCATACTTTCCCAAGGCATCACTTTCAACAATCCCCTGATTGCTGCTTCCATGAGCATTTATTGCGAACCCAAGCAGGCTAAAATCTTTGGGAACCTCAGTCTTTTATCTGCTTTCTCTTCTCAAGTTACCCTTCAAAATTTTCTGTTCAGCCTTTTGACTTCATATCTTTTCCATGTGTCTTAGAAACTCCACAATTCAGAGCAAGTATCAGAGCCTCTTTGATACCCAGGATTCTTTGTGTCTATCTTCAAATATGCAAGAAATATATATATATATTCAAACTATAGGGAGCCCTGGTAGAGCAATAGTTGCATATTATGCTGCTAAATTCAAGGTCAGCATTTCAAACCACTACCCTATTCATTGGAGAAAGGTGGAGCAGTCTACTCCCATAAAGATCTATAGTCTTGGAAACTGACAGGGCAATTCTACCCTGTTTTATATTGTTTTCTTTAATTCTAAATGTCAGAACGAGAGGTTTTATTGTCTACTAAAAAGTTCCCTACTGAAGCAATTAGCTAATTGCTCAATTGTTAAAATAAAATCTTGAGGGTTTGAGACATCCCAAAGATACCTAAAAAGTAAAGACTTGGGATCTAATTTTAGAAGTCAGTCATTAGAAGGTCTAAGTGGTACTCCAGAGTCACTATGTGTCAGAATAAATTTGACAACGCCCCTTTTTAAAATTCCCTACAAATGACATTGTTTATAGATTTTTAAAAAGAAAGTAAACAAAGGCTAGAGATAAAAAACCAGTTCTCGAGTATTTTGAACTAAACTTCATCTAGCACCCAAGAGGAAAACAGAATGAAAAAGCGTAACTACTCTCAAGTAATGCTTTTCCTTCCTCAGGTCATATTGATTTGAAAATTGGTACCTGGAATGTGCAGTTATGATGCTTTTAAAAATGCCTAGAATTTAACTATCATCTCTGGTGTGCACCAAAGTCCTAGGCCAGAGCTTCTAAAGTGCCAAATGCCTAGTGAGGCATCTAAGCTAAAGTGGAGAAAATTTGCCTTCTAATGTGTTACAAGTGTATGCACTTACTTATGTTTCATGGAAGTGGAAAAATCAAGTAACATACTTATCATAGTGTAATAAACAGAATACAAAACATGAGACTGCTAAAAAGGTAATGTGGGAAACTTGTAGATTACTGAACAAAAAAATCGCTTCCAGTATGATGTGTGCTTTAAATTCCTACTAAACACAACTAGCTTTTCAAACTTCCTATTTTACCCTATTCCAACTTTAGTCATATAGAAATATCTCTTAATAGTGAGTGTTCTATATATTTACTTACATGCTGATGTCACATTCCAGTACTGCTTATTATTCTGTATTGTATGTCAATTTTCTGGCACATAGTTTTTATTCATGTCTTTCGATTGGTTCTTACACATGTGCCCTCTGGTATGCAGAGTGAAACTGTTCCACACTTGTTTCAAGGACTTGGGAAGCACATCATGATCTCTGTTTATAGAGGTGCTTCAAGATGGGCTTGAATTGTCCATCTTTGGGATGATAGTAGAACACTTAGCCATGTCTATCACCCCAAAACCCCAGACAGACACATTGTGGCACTCAATAATTTTGCTAGATATATACAAATAAGAATGCTGACAAGATGAGATTAGAGTTCAAAGTTGTTAGCCAATTTGTTGGCATTGTGTGTGACCTTGTTATGTTTAAAAGATTATATATTCTACTCCAGATCCACATGCTTGAAATCCATCATTAATTTATTCATTCCAAATCATTTTCTAGACACCAACCTATAGCAGTCACTCGGAGCATTGTTACACAGATGGACATTTTCTTTCCTTATATAAACCTTATTGAGACCGTCTTGAATCACAGTCTATATATTCAGATGTTTGGAGTGTCCTTTGAAGACAGAAAATCAGTCTAAAACCATTCCAGGTTAGTAGTAAATAAAATAGTTCTAAACCTCAATTGGTCAATGTTTTAGTATCGTGGAGAAAAAACGTCTTTTACTGTCATCAAGAAACTATGTTGTTGGTGTTAGGTGTCACTGAATTGACTCTATGCACAGTAGAATGAAATACTGCCTGGTTTTGCACCATCCACACCATTATTCCTTACCTGGGCTCATTGAAGCAGTAATGGTGCTAATTCAAATTCTTCAGAGTTTTTCTCTAACATGATGTCCCTCTCCAGGGATGGATCTCTCCTGACAAAATGCCCAAACTATGTAAGACAAAGTCTTGCCATCTTTGCCTCTAAGAAGCACTCTGGCCTTACTGCTTCTAATACAGATCAGTTTGTCTTTTTAACAGTTCATGGTAATTTCAATACTGTTTTCTAGCAACACAATTTGAGGGCCTTGATTCTTCCCCATTCAATGTTCCACTTCCTTATGCATATTATACAATGGAACATATGATAGCTTGGGTCAAGCACACTTTATTCTTCAAAGTAACATTCTTGCTTTTCCAAACTCTAAAGAGGTATGTGCAGAAAATTCACCCCCACAAGATGCAATGCATGTCTTCTGATCACTCGACTGCTGCTTCCATGAGCATTGATTGTGGCTCTAAGTAAGACAAAACACTTGACAATTTCAACCTGTTCTCCATTTTCATCATCTAGTTGTGAGACTTTTGATCCTCTCTACATTGAGTTCTAATCCATACTGAAGGCTGCAACTCTTGATCATCATCTGCAAGTGCTTTCATTGCTCCCCATTTTCAGCAAGCAAGGTTGCGGCATCTGTATAACATAAGTTGTTACTACACTGTCTGCCAATCTTACTGCCATACTCTTCTTCATATAATTCAAGTTCTCAGATGATCTGCTTAGCATATAGCTTGAACCAATATGATAAAAGGATACAACCCTGGTGCATAGCTTTCTTGATTTTAAACCATGCAATATTCACTTGTTTTATCTTGATCTAGACAACTACCTTTTGATCCATGTACAAGTTTATAAAGAGCACAATGAAGTGTTCCAGTATTTCAAGAATATCCTCAGGTTATTATGGGTCCACACAGAAAATGCTTCATAGTCAATGAAACACAAGTACACATATTCCTGGTAATCTCTGCTTTGAGCCAAGAACCTTCTGATATCAGCAACCACATCCTCTACTGAATCCTTCCTGAAATTCTTGAAGTTTCCTCTCAATATTCTATTGTATCAAGAAATTATAGGAATATCTAATATAAGTATTAGGAAGGTTGATATGTATTCCTAATACTTATATATCAAGAAACTATAAGAATATTCAATATAACTATTATGAATATATATTAATTTTCACAGTTTGATAATTATGAAACTATTCTTTCTTATCATCACTGAAGAGATTTTTGGTAGCTAAACATGTTCTAGGGTATGATGAGTCTAAAGATTCTAATGTATTCTATGTCTTTTCCCTTTTAAGTTATGAGGCCTTCCATGCTACACTGATAATCTGGGAAAATGTACAATCTATAAAGGGACAATTTTCTATTAGTCTAAGAATAATAATTTATTAAAAACTCACCCAACAGAAACATATGGGTTCATAACACCCTCGGGAATTAAAAAGATATGTTTTATAGCTGATAATGATCTCTGCCCCCTTCATAAAATTTCATATGATACCTTTTCATATATAGTTGCCAATAATTTTGTCTCCTTCCACTCAAAAATTGAGTTCACAAGTTTTACTTCAAAATAGGATGAATAGAGCTTCTTAGTAATTAGTTGTTTTATCTTTCACAGCCAATTGCTGGAACTCAGTGGCTTCGGACACCCTAGAGGGTAGGACAGTATGTATCAATGAAGTCAGCCTGCACTATGACTATGTTACCTTGCACATACACAGTTTAATCACTATGCTGCTTTTTGTTGACAGTTCTCCTGTACCCAAATTTCTGTTTCATTCTGTAAGGGGCAATATTTCATCTAGACTAAGTACTTCAACAGATCTAGAGGTTCATAATACTCTGGAACACTCTGATGACACCATGCATAAGAATTTCTGTGAATCATTCATTGATTCATTAATTTACTGATCCATTCATCCACTATATACTTACTGGAAGAATTGCCTACTCTTTATTGTAGGCCGCTCAAGTAGAAAGTAGCCCTAATAGCATAATAGTTAAGCTCTCAGACAAAAGATCAGCACGAGAAAGAGGTAGCAGTTGGCTTCCATGAAAATTGCATCCTTAGAAACCCAATGTACTCTGTAATTGTACTCTCTCCTGGAGGGTAGCGATAAGTCAGGAGAAACTTAAAAGGTAACAAATGTGTGTGTTTAACAATAGAAAAGTCCTTGAGTATTTCAGGTAATGAAGTAGGAGGTTACTAATTGAAAGGTTGACAGTTTAGGGGTATGTCAGAAGAAAGGCTTGGCCCTCTATTCCTAAAAATGTAAGAGCTGAAAAGGCTTTGGAATGCAGAAGGTTATTATTGGCAACTGTTTGTTGTTAGTATTGTTCAACTGGGATGTCTAGAGGGCTGTATGTCTAGTTTTGAGCTTTAGAAAATAAAAGGAAGGGAAAAGCAGAAAGAACATGTTTTCCTGGAAGGAGTATACTTCCTTTGGCAAACGAAGAGAAAAAAAGTTTTGAATAGACTATGGAACAAATTCTTCTCTGCCTTCCAACCCTATCATAGACAACATTTGATAGTTAATTTAATTCTAAGCATAAGTAACTAAGTCAGTGCTCAGTCCAGTGGAAACACTTTACTAAGAAGTCATTTGTATAGGGTTGGACCACAGCCTGACCACATATGCCATAATGCAAACCACCATAATGCCATCACAACCCATGACCTGAAAGGAGAAACAAAATATTACCTGGATGCACCAAGAGGCACCCAAATACTTAGAAACCTCAGAAGGAGAATCAAGTTTACAGCTGCCCCTTTGTCCATTTCACCAGCTGAAGGCTTTGCTGAGCTTCTAGCAATGTCTGAGACTATTTCAATGCTACTCGATCTCCAACAAGGTTAAACTTTGAAATTATATAGGGCTGCAAAAGAGGTGATGGAAATGAATCCAAATTAAAGGGGAGATGTTTAAACAGCAAATTCACTGCTTCTTACAAAAACTTTTGCCCTCCCTCACCCACAAACAAAATACTTCCTGTTTGGCACATTTTCCTGCAGGCTTTATATTGGACCTTTGTGCATTCTTTTTCTTTCTTTTTAAATTTAAAAAGGATATATTAAATCTTAAAAGGGGCAAGGATGAGAAAATTACTTAGACATGTCATCCAGATGAGGGAGACAATTAGTCTGAGGCCATAATGGTGTGCCAGGGTTTGCTGAGGTACAGGACTTTATAAAGGAAATGAAAGGTCAAATACAACTATTTGTTTAAAACCCATGGCTGTTGGGAGATCAACACATTGCAATTACTAGTGGAATTCCTGTACTGGAATTCAGGGCCATAATTGGGACACATATGCTAGATAGAAGAGCTTATAATATTAGTCTGCAGGTTTCTCTGAAGGTGGCAGGGGATGATTCATACACACCATTACTATTGTGAGAGCCATCAAGGACATCTCCAGGTAAGCCACTAAGCATGCAATTTCGCCTACAATGTTTCATCTATTGAGCTAAGCTTAAGCTAATGTCAGAAGCTCACTGTGAAGAAGGCATAGTAGGAATAGGAAAAGACAGATAATTAATTAAAAGGTGTTCTATTACACACTATTCTATAAAAAATAAAACAAAAACTTAGTTAATAGTCTTGAAATTCTTATAATTTTCTGGTATATCACTTATCTGTCCATAAAACAAAAAGACAAAGTGACGTCTCTAAAACTCTTTGAGTTAGAAGGCATCAAACATGTTCCTTGGGGAGGAAAAGGAGAACGAAAATTGTGAAATATTATAGAGAAGAATGTAGGAACTTTGGTCTAGATATAAAGTTCGTGTATGAGCTAGAGGTAGAAATGTAAAGTCAATACTGTTTTCATGGGGTTTCCGCTAGCAACATCGAGCATAGGACCCATAGATTTCAGAGTCAGTGAACAATCTGCATTCAAGTGCAATTTCAAATCAATTATAACAGGAAGTACAAATTCAAATATACAGAGCACCTGTTTCTCCAAGTTAGTAGCTTCTCAGATGCAGAAGGGTGGGTTTTATTTTGTTACCTATGTTATATTCTTAAGTAATTATTATGTAGCACAAACAAGAAGAATGGCCAACCTATCAGTGTTCATACATCACAAATTGCCGTTAGCAAATACTCTCTGTGTATTTTGATTACCCACCCAAAGCTACCAACTTAGATTCTATCTCTGTAAGTCTCCAATAAGACACCTAAATCAATTTGACTGATTGATTTTTGCAAAATAATTTAGATGACAGAAAGACTGCCATCTAATATGTCAACTTTACCTCCGTAGCAAATGAACTAGTTTTACATTCCTCCCGTCAAGAATTTCTGAGTCTAAGCACTGAGAATCATGATTTTTAAGTAAAGTACGTAACATTACAAAGGGTATAAAATGTAGAGATTGATGTTATCAAGATCTTCAAAAGAAACAAAATCACGATGCTGAATTGGGTTTTTATTATAATGCACACATTAGATGTTGTTTTGTTGTTAGGTGCCATCAAGTCTGTTCCAAGCATAGTGATCCGATGCACAACAGAATGAAACCCTACCATGTTCTGCTTCAGCCTCACCATGGTTCATATGCCTGAGCCCATTGTTGCGGTCACTGTGCCAGTCCATATCCTTGAGGGCATTCCTTTTATTTGCTGCTCCTCGGTTTTACCAGGCACAATGTCCTTCTCCAGTGAATGGTCTTCCCTGACAATATGTCCAAAACCTGTAAGAAGAAGTCTTCCCATCCTTGCTTCTGAGGAGTTTTCTGGCCTGACTTCTAACACAGATTGGTTTGTCATTTTGTGGTCCATGGTAATTTCAATGTTCTTCTTCAGAAGCACAATTCAAAGGCATTGATTTTTCTATTTAATGTCCAACTGTCCTTGTCTATGAGGCAGTGAGGACTACCATGGCTTGCATCGGGATCACCTTCCTCCTCAAAGTCGCATCCTTGCTCCTCAATACTCTAAAGAGGTCTTGTGCTATAGACTTACGCACTGCAACTCATCTTTCAATCTTTTGACTGCTGCTTTCATGAGCCCTGTTACAGATTCAAGCAAATGAAACCCCTGTCAACTTCAAACTTTACTCCATTTACCATGATGTTATGTATTGGTTCAGTTGTGAGGATTTTAGTCCTCTGCATTGAATTGTAATCCATACCCTTGATCTTCATCAGTAAGTGCTTCATTTCTCTGCATGTTCAGCAATCAGAATTGTGTCATCTGTATTATAACAGGTTGTTTATAAAGCTTTCTCTAATCCTTATGCCACACCTTTCTTCATATGGCACATATCTTTGGACTATTTGCCCTGTTATAATACTAATTCACCAGTCTTCTGATTTTTTAACCTGTGCAACCCACTTCAGTGCCTGAAGCCCACAGGGTAAAGCCAGGCAATGGTTCAGAGTTATAGTTTGCCTTGGCATCAGGCACTATGAGAGGCCCATGGGATCAGACCTACCACATAAATCCAAACCCATGCACCAGTCTTTAAATTTTAAACCATGCAGTAATCTCTTGATCCATGTGCAAGTTGCACATGAGCAGAATTAAGTGCTCTAAATTCCCATTCTTCTCCAGGATATAGGTAGTTTGTTATAATCATCACAGTCAAATGCCTTGGCATGATCAGTGCTTATACAAGTAAACATCTTCCTGGTACTCTCTGCTTTGATACCCTTTGTTCCATGCCCTCTTCTGAATCCAAACTAAAGCTCTGGCAGTTCCCAGTCAGTGTGCTGCTGCAATCATTCTTGAATGATCATAAGAAAAAATATACTCGCATGTGATATCGATGATATTTTCCTATAATTTGAGCATTCTGTTGAGTCACTTTTCTTTCAAACGGGTATACATGTGGATCTTTTCTAGTCAGTTGGACAAGTCGTTGTGCTGTAAGTTTCCTGGCACAGATGAATGAGTGATTCCAGTGTTTCTTCAGCTTTCTGAAACACGGGATTTAGTGTTCTATCAATTCCAGGAGACTTATTTTTGGCTAATGATTTCAGGGCACTCTGACATTCAGCACCATTGTTGCTCATTCATATACCACCTTCTGAAATGCTGGAATATTTTTTTTGTACAATGATTCTGCATATTCTTTACATGGGTTTTTATCTCATTTTGTTTATGCTGCCTGCATCATTCATATTTTGCCCATAGAATCTTTCAATATTAGATCTCAAAGTTTGAATTTTTTTGTTAAGTACTTTTAAAAATCATTTTATTGGGGGCTGATACAACTCTTATCCCAATCCATATATACATCCACTGTATGTCAAGCACATTTGTACATTTGCTGCACGCACCATTCTCAAAACACTTGCTTTCTACTTATATAAGCTTGATACTTGATATCAGTTCCATTTTTTCCCCTTCCTTCCGGCTACCCCCTCATTCTTGGACCCTTGAGAAGTATTGCAAGGAAGAGATGATTCAGTCAGAGTACATTGTAGCAATGATGAAACATATTTCTTTGCTCTAGTTCTTCAATGCTCCCTCTCTCTCACTATCGTAACCCCAATTCTACCTTACAATCCAGTAGACCTGAGGATGCACACTGGTACAGATAGGAAACTGGAAACATAAGGAATCCAGGAAGATGATCCCTTCAGGGCCAGTGGTGAGAGTAGTGATACCAGGAGTGTGGAGGAAGGTGGGGTTGAAAAGGGAAACTGATTATAAGGATCTACATATAACCTCTTCGCTGGGGTATAGACAACAGGGAGGGGTGAAGGGAGACAGCAGACAATGTAAGATATGAAAAAATAATAATTTGTAAATTATCAAGGCTTGAATTTTTTAACTGTTCTTCCTGTTTAAGAAATGTTGTACACATTCTTCCTTTTTAGTTTCTAACTAGATAGTAAATCTAAAAGCACATTTAAGAGCTACCATGATTTTGAAGTAGTGATATGTGTAAGTGACTGTGGCAGTCATGTGCTTATGTTGATTTTATGATTGAAATGTAGGGGTGGAGTCTAACCTGTTAATCTGGAGATAGCCATTGAGTAGCCAATGAGGCCTCTGTGTGGGCCTGGCTTTCTCCTGAGACTTCTGGGAAATCTTGTGATAATGCCCTCGTGAAGATGAGAAGCTATCTTCCTCAGTTGTTGAGAGCTAGCTAGAGAGACAATAAGTCATGGACAAGACAAAATGGCAGCATCTGAGAGACTGGAGGAGCCAGAGGAGAGACCGTGCGGGTTTGCCCTGATGGAGCCAGACTTCTGAAGCTGGGGCCGCCACATGGAGACCTCTGCCAGTGATGAGTTGCTTCTGCTGTTGATGGAACTTGAGCCCTGGAAATGAGGAGCCTTGTGGAGATCCCTGCAGTACCAGGATTCTGCATGAGGTGGTTTTGCTTGCAAACTCTTATAGGTGGTGGAACATATATTCATAGCATTATAGAATCAAGGTGTAGATATTTTGTAACTACAATTGTAAGGCACAGGATATCTTTTGTTTTGTTCACTTATAGAATGTTATTTTTAAATGATGGTGACACATGTTGAATTGTATGCATTTTAGTTTTATCCCATTAGGTATAGGTATGATTTTATTGTTTATTTGAAGGTTGCATATGGTTACAGAGTTATGTGAAAGTATAAAATTAACAAGGGGTGGTCTGTGGCAGGCATGTGCTTATGTTAATTTTATGATTGAAATGTAGGGGTGGAGTCTGGCCTGTTAATCTGGAGATAGCCATTGAGTAGCCAATGTGGGCCTGGCTTTCTCCTGAGACTCCTGGGAAATCTTGCTATATTTCCCTCGTGAAGATGAGAAGCTATCTCCCCAGTTGTTGGGAGTAAGCTAGAGAGACGATAAGTCACAGACAAGAAAATATGGCAGCATCCGAGAGACTGGAGGAGCCAGTGGAGAGACCACGGGGCTTTTCCCTGATGGAGTCGGACCTTTGAACCTGGGGCGGACACAAGCAGACCTCTGCCAAAGATGAGTTGCTTCTGCTGTTCATGGACCCTGAGCCCTCGAAAAGAGAAGCCATGTGGAGACCCTTGCCAGCACCTGAATTCTGCATCCACTGACGTGTGACTTCATGAGTCGGAAGGAGACTTTATAGACTGATTTTGGGCATATGGGTTAATATTGGACTTATGAATTTGGACTGGACTGGGCTGGGATGTTTTCTTAATCTCCTATTCCTCTTGTATATAAAATCTTTTCTTATATCTATATACATGTCTATGAAATTTGTTCCTGTAGTCTACCCAGACTGACACGGTGATATTTGAGGCACCTATAACAGTGGCAATGCAGTATGAATATCTCTCTGCTTTCTAGTCATAATTAAACTCTGGTTCTCTTCCTACTCTTGTGATCCACTATTCAATGATGGTACAGAAGGTGAGGACTAGGCACATTTCTGTTCTTTGATGCAGGGGGTTCCAGGAGTTTGTGCTGACTCAGTGGAAACAGATTACAATGTTTTGTTCTCACGTAATGAACTGAGGGTTGAAATTTTCACCAGTTTAGCATCTTTCAAATGGGGCAACCCTAAGAATGTGGGAATCAATTAAAATTAATCAACATTATTTTCATGTGTAATTTTCATTATTTAGAGATGGGTCTATGCTCTAGGTAGGGGTTTATTGTGTTTTATTTTGCTATGTGAATAACTGACTCATATGGGAATTAAATGTAAGAATGTATTTGAAAATATAATACAACTGATTATACTCCTAATAATACTCATTTATCATTACTGTATATAAAGAAGAGCCACAATGAACATTTATTAAATGCATGCTTATAGAACTTATTGATTATGTACTCAGTTATCAAATGTTTAATTCATAATAATTTCTTTAATTAATAAAACTCAAAGAAAACAAACTTTATGAAATGCAGTGAAAATTATACACATGAATATATGTAGCATAATCTGGCATCTATAAAATAGTTCATAAAGGAATATTTCAATGAAATTTAGATTACTAGCAAAGCTATTACTTGGGAAATTTCATTATAGAATTGCTGGATTTTTAGTAACTATAAGTTCAATGTCACATAAACATCAGCCTTGTACAAGCACACATACTATAATTAGAAAAAATGCACAAAGTCCATGCTGCAATTAATAAAAACAGAGCAAAGTGACTAGTTTTCCAGAAATGATAAAATTCGTGTCCTCCCAGGATTTGAAACCACAGTTGTAGAGTCAGGTTCCATAATATTTGAAAGGTATAGAATGTTTGTTCTAGACAAGCTCAATTTACCATTTCACATAAACGAGTCAAGTGTTCTCCATACAATGTGATCTACTACTCCTCTCCTACAATTCAAACGAACTGCATGTGAGGAAAATGTTAGCATGACATTTATATTGGGGAATACTTGTGCTCTTGGCATTATGTCCCTCAAAAACCTCTCCTTCAAGGGCATTTTCCCTTAGGTCATGTTTTTTTGTTGTTGGTCTTGTTCCACATTCCCTCCGTTCAGAAATGTTTTCTGAATTTAAGGTTCTTATGTCTACCAGAATAGTACATCTTATTTTTTTAATATGCTGCAATCAGATCATGATTTTCCAGACATTATTCTTTCAGCCTTATGGTTCTTTATTAAACAGTAAGGGTGCTTTTTTAAGGGGCCTTGAACTCACTGCTTTTCTGAATGTTTTAAGAAACTGAGTGAGTGGTGCTCTAGATCTTTGACTTAAGGCAATAAAGCTCAAATTGCACCCGCTGTCTAGGATGACCTTCTCTGGTATTTCACTGTGTTTAGTTCTATGTTCGTGCGATGCAGGTTTTCGACAGGCCTCAAGCTTTCATAGGACAAGAGCACCCTTCAGCATGCTAGATCACACATGAAGTACAACAGGGGGAAATCTAGATACAAATGCAGGTGGAGCATAGTGGCTTCCCTTTCCTTTGATGCACCACGGATTTCTGTTTTGTCCTTGAAAAAAATTCCTTTGTTTTGATTTAAAGAGACAGTGCCTCACAGCTGAGTGCAGTGATATCGAAGAGCATTAGAAAACAGAACTCAAGGTCTTGCTTATAAACTTTGGTTTCTGATTCTTCGGTACTTGTAGAACTCCCAGATCCCCTGCTTCTCAAACCTCAGAATTTCTCTTTCTTTACACTGAAGTCATGTGTTCTACCATCCATTCATATCATTCTACGCTCTGTGTTCCTTTTGTCTTTTCTCCTGTCAAAAGTATCCTCAACTTCCCCCCGCCCAATAAAAACTTTTCTCTGGACCACTAAGATATTGTTACACTAGCCCCAGTCTATGCCTTCTCCAAGGACTGTCATGTTTAAGCAAGTTGAGATGGTGTTAAACTAAAGAGGGTTAGTAGACAGGGTACCCTAGCCTAACTGAAGTAGAATGAACTAAATGGAAGCCATCACTGCTAGTTACAAATGTCTCATTGCTATACATATGTGGTTTGTCCCTAGAATAGAACCCACTCATGGTCTAACAATAGCACAAGGAAAGAACTTACTTACTATCTATGTTTTAAAATACTTATTCTAAACTAGGTTTAGCTGTATTTCATCTTTTAAGATGAGAAGAGCTCATATTTTTTAGAATGTGTTTTAGAATATTGTGTTAGTCCACGTAGATTAGAGAAACAAATTCAAAACATGCATATGTGTATAAGAGAGAGTTTCATATAAAGGGCACTTGTACATTAAGAGAACATCCCAAACCAACTTGCAGGATGATCACAGAACAGTGGGTAGAAAGTCCTTAATCCAGTTGTGTTGTAAGCATCTCAGGACTAGCAGGGATCTCCAGGTTGCTTCTCTAGTTGCTTCTCTAGTTGCCCAGGTTGCTTCTGGGCAGTGAGTCTATCAGTATTGTGCCATGAGTCTTGTTCTCAGGGATGCCTTACAGGAAGTGAGCAGATAGAGAGTATTTCCCATCTCTAAGGAGGAAAAATCAGATTTCCCAGAATTCTCAGGAGAAATAATCATGAGTATGTTAAGTCAAGATGTCCCTCTGTGTTCAATTTTTTAGGGTTCTGATAGTAGCACTGCTAGTGTACAAAATGTGTGTTGCTGTTTGCTTCCATCTGAGACATGATGAAAACGAAAGGTAAGTCTATTGCTAAAGCAAGTCATGAACATTTCATCTGAAGAAATATCATATGTTTCTTTTTTCTCTATTTCATGTGTTTTTTCTACTTTCCCTAATCAAAAAAGACTTTTGTATATATTCAAAGAGGGGAGCTAAGAGAAAGGGAAATTGAAATCTCTTTAATGTGTAGCTTTTATTTTGCCAGTAAGCCTCAATGCTAAGAATGAAAAAGAAACTATTTTGCATTCTAACTTATTTGCAATGCTTTATGCTTTCAAAAATTATGCGGGTACAAAAAATTGGAGAGAGGTTTTTTACCTTTTTAGCTATTTGAAGATTCAAGGTCTCTGAAAGGTCAGAGAAAGTTTCACTTTTTTAAACTTTGTATATTGTTCTTTTCTGGTCTATACGTACAGTATGTATAGGTTTATATAGACCACAGTACATTTGCCCTAATCCCACACACCTGTGTCATATATATTTGTACACAGAAGAGTTTGTTTTAAATCTCAAGGAACATTATCAAAGGTTTATACAAGCACTCATTTGAAGAAATAAATGCAGTTCTTCTTTGACTTTTGAAATTGAATTGAAGTTCATCAGTCTTTATAACTTC
The DNA here is from genome assembly GCA_004026705.1 of Nesogale talazaci. Taxonomy (NCBI): domain Eukaryota; kingdom Metazoa; phylum Chordata; class Mammalia; order Afrosoricida; family Tenrecidae; genus Nesogale; species Nesogale talazaci. The sequence continues at coordinate 66,330 of PVJH01010516.1, forward strand.
TGTATCAGACTGGGTTGACCAGAGAAACAAATCCAGAGATACTCATGCGTATGAGAGAGAGCTTTATATCAAAGAGCAATTGTATATGGAGAAAACGTTTCAGTCCAGTCCAGAGCAAGGCCATAATTCTCATATTAGCACAAGCATCTGTTACTGGTCCATAAATTCCTCTTCAGAGTTACCCAGCACATGCAATGATGCTGAATGCAGAAAGATCCCAAGCTGGTGGGTGAAAAATATTGTGGGTGTGGTGTGGTGGAACCATTTCAGCGCTGGCATTGGTCTCCTCATGACTCCTCCCATTTTCCCGGTATCTCAACAGCAGGAAAGTGAAGCAGAGAGAATGTGTGACCCACTTAGCAGGAGAAAGAGAGAAATTCCCAGAATCCTCATGAGAAGAACACATCCACAAAGAAAACATCATCAGACTTCATCCTGATTGATTAGGCTAGACTCGACTCCTTCACTCTTAATATGCCGAGTCTACACAAGATTGTGTAACAACCACAACTTCTCATTTCATACCCGTACTGCTTCCAGCCTCATTCTCTGGGTGCCTCTTCATCCTCTGGCTCTGGTGCATGCTGTATAACAAAGAAGCTGTGTCCTGTGGAATTATTGACTAATCCATGGTTTCCCAACTAGAAATAATGGCAGTGGAAAATGTGCCGAAGCTGTTAGAGTTTAGACGAGTGGTCTGATAACCATGTTTTAGTTGGAGAGGTGCTAAGAATTAATTCTACACTCTATTAAGTCAGAAGGTTCAATTTACAGAAAAGGGGAAACGAAATCGTAGGAAGAGAAACAACTAACCAGCCAAGAAGTGGATGACATCAGAGCTCACAGTGACATACCTTCTCCCTCAAGGCCTTTTCTTTCTATGTTAGCTCTTTGTGTAGATTATTCTAAGCCCATATTCAGCACCTTTTTCCTTTTTAAAGTTCTCTTCTACATCTGTAAAGGACTTTATGTTAGTAAATGTGATTATTGTAGCAATCCTTGGAACACGCACGGAGTGGGCTGAATCAGCTGTGGGTTTATATCTCTATAATCTAGCAATATTTGTATTTGACCCAAGCACCCCTTGCTTTTTTTATAAGAGCTTGGTGCCAGACTCAGGGTCAAACATCACATCTTTGTATGGGAGGAAAAGAGTCAAGTAATTGGTGTTTATAGTAAAGAAATTGGAAAACATCTCCCTTGTATAAACTTTACTGCACTTATAACTAACGAGTATTTCACACTCTGGCTAGTTATACTCAGATGCATAGATTACCTATTCAAGTGAAAAAAATGTAGCACAAAATATTAAATCATCAAGGTAGTGCTTATATTCATCTTTGTTTTATACCTGATTCAAAGTTTACATGTTCATTCTTATAATGTCTCTATATACCAATACAACTATTTTTAAGACATTCACTAGCAGTTTCCCTCCTAGGAATTTATACCAAGTAAAGAAACAGATTATTGCAAAACTATTTATTTATTGCAAAGTTTTTATTCGTGCTAAAACATAAGAAATAATCTAACTTTGGTATATACCCAATGGAATAATCCATGAGAAATTGTATTGTAGGAAAATATGTAATGTATCAGAAATGTTGATTAAAAGCACAAGTTAAGAAATTAGAAAAATATGAGGGAAATAGGTTCTGATTTTTTCATACATTATACAAATTGAAGATTGGGTCCATTTACTTACTATTTATAATTCATTTCTTTTTGGTGTAAAAGAAGAAAAAAGATAATCCAAAAAAAATCAAAACCATCTCTCCAGAGCCTATATTAAATTCCACATTAATTATTTGAAAATATTTTAAGGTTCTGCTGTTGTCTTTCAAAATAGTCAATAGAGAAAACTATGAGGTTTCCATAACTCTATGAAAGAGTTAGAGAATGCATTTCCTTTAATTTCCAAAGAACATGTACATCTGCAAAATCTTGTTAGTATAAATTCTCCATTATGCTAAACAAAAGAAATACCTTTTCATAATCTCCCCATCTTCCTTCATCAGGTACATGTGTAGAAATAAGTTCTGTCCTAAAAACTTGGTTTGATCAAATAGTGATTTGATTATGAATTATTAGTGATTTCTTTGTATATGCTCTAATCCGAAACCACGAAGAAAAGTGTTATTTGTATATCAGCTAACATATTTGATGGTCCTTGTACAAGCTAGAATATCATTACCTTGTTAGGCCAAAATCAGTAACTGAATATATTTCCATCACTGCAGGAAGGCTTTTCCTGGTGATTCAGAGTCATTGAAGATGTTCAACAATAGGGAAGTCCCTTTTTTTCCACAAAGTTTTTATTCAGTCCCCACTGGCTTCTCTAAGAACATTCTGAACACATTGTCATGTTAATCACACCAAATCAATAAGAAATATCTGTCAAAATTCTTAGTCAAAGATATTAAAATACCTGGAAAAAGATTTTTAAAAAACATGCATCTCAAAATTAAAAAAGAAGGAAAATGGCCAAAATTTCCACTAATTTGAGGGTCAACTAAAATAAAACCAGAATTCGTTTTTCCTTCCTAGCAAGTGCTTTACATAGTTCCAGGTAATGATATTCTGCATGGTAATGGTATATGAGCTCTTGAACGCTTTCTGCTTTGAGTTGCACATTACACATGAATTTCCAATTCAAAAGACAATGGAGAAGCAGTAGGTCATAAATGTGCACAGGAAACCTCACTACCACATTTAGAATAAAAAAGCAGCTAGTTTTCTGCTCTCTTTTCTCCACCAGTTACAGTGTGGGACGCATTGTTCTTTTACTCAGGATTAGTCCACCTTGACCCCATGTTTTAAAAATCAAGACCATACTTGGCAAGGTGGTGGTTGTTCTTTTCCTATGAACAAGTTACTGACCTTGTAGGTAAAAAAAAAATTCAGTCTACTTTCTAGCAATCAGATGTTCACTTTGAGATAGGCCGTTGTCATAGTAGAGGCAGCCAAATCATATAATGGATTGTATGACGATAGGTGTTGATGCTATTACCAAAAGAAATCACTGCCAAGCTAACGTTCTCTTCCGTAGAAAATTCAGTAGGTGGATAAAAATGTTGCCTTGAAAACACCCGCTTTATACTTTGATTATCTAGAGTGAGTTAGGAGAGGCATTTATTTAGTACTTTCTATTCTGATCATCCTAGAGAGAAGCAATGCCAATCAATGTTACCTTCTCTGTAAAGTAAAAAACCATGTCCATTTCAGACTAGCCATGACAAGCTGCTTACCTGCAGTCAGGTGATGGGTCCCTTGTCCTTCAGCTCCTGCTCCACTCCCTCTCCTTCCTGTGAGTTTTATAGTTCAAGGAGGTGTGAGGTGAGGGTCGCTGTCTGGTGCTGCGGTCAGCAGACACAGCCCGTTCCAGAAGCCGGGACAGAGGCCCCAGCCTGCTCTCCCAGGCGCTGCTGGTGAAGACAGAGTGCCTAAGCTTCCTCTAGCCCCTCGGTCCTGCACGGATCTGGGATTCCTATTGGCTCCGAAGACCAAACGAATCACAGCCACCACTACACACACACACACACACACACACACACACACGCTTTCTGTTTCACGCAATGCTTATTTTCTCCTGGACTCCACAAACATTGGAGCCACATACACGTCAGCTGCTTGCCGTGTTTCTCTTCTTCCAGTTGTGGATTTACAACCTTGTGGTGAGCTCTAACTTTTTTTTTTTTTAAGCAGACTTTTGATCCAAATATGTTTCAATAGAGGCATTCTCATTCCCTCAGTCCGCAAAAACCCCTCATCCCTTTCACATCTCCTTTATCCTTTTGTTGATGCATTTGAAAAGTGAAAAATGTTTACAATGTGTCTCACATACAAACACATCTGCCCAGCCACTCTTGTAAACATATAACCTCTCAGAATACAGTATCCCGCATATATCTTACACATGTATTCCCTCATACATCCACAATCTTACACATGTATTCCCTCATACATCCACAAACTCTCACACACATATATTTCCACAAGCAGGCACCTTTTTTGGGGTATCTGACTCCAGTGAAAATAAAGCTAATTCAGCTAATAACTTTAATAAGAGCTCAACTCACTGAATAAAACAATGAATGAAGTGGGAAACACTAAAACATTGCTTGAGTTTATTTTCAGTTCCGAATAGAGCTTTGGTCATTATTATCTTTATTTTGTTTATTGAATGCAGAGGTTTCTAATGCGAATCAGACTCTAGCATCCAGAGAAAGTGAAACAATAAAACCAACACCATTCTTGGTTTGTTATATCAGAGGTTAGGGTGATGCCCCGTATTTACTTACTTATTATTTCTTGGTCTCCTTTGGTGGTCTCTGGACTGAGACTCTTATTGAAGGATTCAATAACCAAAAAAAGTCTACAGACAATGCTGACAAGATTTTAGAGTAAACTTTTAAATCTGAATTTATAAATATAGATAAGTCATTGTCTCCCCCCAATTTCAAATTGCTTAAGAAAAATCATCTGACATTTTCTAAATTTGGCTGGAAATTTTAAGATTAAATTAAAGTTTCACTATGTTCTATAAAACCAACTTTCTTTCATCCTTTCCTTCAAAATCATTATGACTATTGCTTATGGAAATATGAGTGACAGCTATTTTTTAAAAATATCCTATTAGAAGTTCTTACAGTGGGAGAAAAAAGGAGGCAATGGTGGGTAAGAATTTTCCAGGTGGAGAATCAGAGTAAAAGGATGACAAAGTAACTTGTTTTTAAGATAAAATAATAATTGTAAAAAGAGCTCAGGACCTGGGTGACTTCCTTCTTATCTTCCCGAGATTAACTTGCCATACAAACTTTCAGCTCAACTGAAAGTGAAGTACTATTTCAGCAGCTCTCTACCCTGCCAGCCTACATTTTGCTAGAAGCAGCAGGTACTCATGAAGTCATTTGACAAGCTCTGATGAACAGGTAAATAGCCTAAATTACATCAAGCTAAGTCAGGAGATTTTCAGCTACATTTTCAAAAATTGATTGTCCTTCAAAGGTGGGGGTAAAGGGGACCAAACTGACAAAACAAGTAAGTCATTATGATTTGTACTTGTTTCCTGTGAAGAACTCATTATAGCTTGTTCTCTCTGGGACAGTAGAACAAATACAATCATGGATAACATAAAGTCAGGTAAGTCTCTTTTTAGCAAATAAATAAACTTATTTTTCCTCCATTAATATAGAGCAAAACTAGTTTATTTAATAGTCACCTACTATACTAATCTAAATTGTTAAGTACTTAGAAGAAAATAAGCCATCATTATCTATTTTTCAACATTTATCATTTTGATCTTTTTTCTTTTAAGATTATTTTCGGGCTGAACCCCGGTGGCATAGTGGTTGAGTGCAGAACTGTGGGCCACGGGCTTGACTGTTCAAATCCAGCAGCAGCTCTCCACTAGCAAGACTGGGTATCTCCCACGACCACCACAGGGCAGTGATGCCCACGCCCCAAAAAGATTATTTTCAAAATCACTTCCTAAATTATTTTTCAAAAACATATCTCTAATTTAAAGACCTTAGAGTGACTTAGAGGACCCTCTACCCAACAAAACAAAACACTGCCTGGTTCTGTACCATACCTGTGATCAATTATAGATTGGAAAATTGTAGTCCTTGGGGTTTCCTTGACATATTTCGAGGTAGATTCCCAGGTCTTTCTCCCCAATCTGTCTTTCTCAGGTCTCGTGATTTCTGACAGTCAGTCCAGGGTGTAGCTGCCTTAGCCAGTTCCCTGCTTCAGGTTGCAAGGCTCACTTCCTGCAAGACATCCTTGAATAGAAGCCACATGAACATACCCTGCTGTAGTCCTGGGTGCTGGAGCAGCCATGAGGAGACACCTGTCAGCACTAAAATGCTTATCGGCTCACTGATCCAGCTTTCCTCCCACAGTCAGCATCATTGTTGTGTTTTGTTTTTTTCCTCAAAAATCATTTTATTGGGGGCTCATACAGCTCTAATCATAATGTATACATACATACATACATACGTTGTGTCAGTAGTTACATCTTTCTGGGGTGGGGTGGGGTTCTTTTTTTTTTTTTTTAATTTGGGCGAAGTAAGCCAGTTTTATAGGACAAGCAAGCTTAGGCAATTAGCATATCGTGATCTTCAAAATTAACAAGTGAATAGTAGCACAGCTGCAAGTCAGGCTTCAGAGGCCAGGGCTGTTTACAGTTACAAAGGCGACAAACTACAAACCCCAGGCAACAAACTGCAACAGAGTTCAGGCATATCCAGCCTGTAGCCAGGTCAAGCATGTCTGGGCTGGATGGCTCCTGACAGGTCCCCCATTTTTATTTTTTCAAGTAATATCCTCCCGGGAACTCCGCCTGTCTTAGGTTGTCAGGACACACACTCAGTCCTTACCCATCATCGGACAATGGCCTTCTAATGTCACCATGGCCTGTCTTAGGTTGGTAAAGAGTGCTCCTGATCTTACCCGTCATTGGCTGTCAAGTTCAGCTCACGGAGGCAGAGGGTCTTATCACATAGCAGTCGTGTGTGCCACTCTGTTAGAGATTGCTCATGTCTAAGCAACAATAGTGAACTTTCAGGGGCCTTGCTTGAATGGTCTCAATCTGTTACTTAATAAATGCCATGATGTTGTTGAATAATACTGGCCGTAATGAAAGCAAAAGCAATAAACTAACGAGGGGGCCCCACAGTGGCAAGAGGTAAGGCAACAGTCCATTGAGCCCGGTCCACAGTGGATTGATGGTCAACTCCTTTCTTCTCTTCTCCGAGTCTTCTTGCAGCCACTTGGTTTTGTCTCTTACGATTCCAGATTTGTTGGCATAAAGACAGCATCTTTCCTGTAAAGCCAAACAAATACCTCCCTGCTCTGCAGCAAGTAAGTCTGAACCTCTTCTATTTTGTAATACTACTTCTGCTAAAGAATCTACCTGATCTTGCAA